>JAKTSG010000061.1:0-51440 GCA_030580095.1 Blastobotrys petasosporus | reverse complement strand
TGCTCACTCGTTACTGTCGGTTCCCAAATCTCAGCCTGGAGGTTGAATGCTCCTTTAAGACGCCGATTCACAAGCATAAATCTGTCGTCAAAGAGAGAGAATATAAAGAAGAGTTTGGTCCCGGGAACTAGATGACGTTGAACCATCATCTTGTGACGTAAATCTGCAATATTCTCCGAGTAGCCAACTTCCAACGGGTAATGTGAGATATTTTCAAACTCGGAGAATGCACCTCCATCCGTAAGTGCTAAATTCTTGAGTTCTTCATTTGATTTTCGATGATCGTAATGAAAACCCGTCGCGCTGACTACGTAATCTGGTATCCTGGAAAGAGCTGGGGAAAGTACCTTATAAAAAGAAAATGAAACAGTATCGTGTGCGAATGTTGAAACAGTAATTATAAGAGATCCAGCATCGATGTGGAAAACGTGTTGAGGCACTGTCGTCACTGTCTTTTCAATCAAGTCAAGCACCTCTGTCCACAACTCGAACTTGGAGCCGCCGCCGTCCGAGTCTCCCAACGCAAACTCGAGCTTGGAGCCATCCTCGCTTGCTTCAATAAGCCACTCAAAAATATCATTTGCCGTCGTTGAGCTGTTCACTTCCATCACTGCTCTCCAAGGACGGGCCAAGAGCTCGTTCACACCGGTCAGGCTCTTTCCCACCGTCTCCTTGTTGACAGCCAATTGTGAAGTAGAGCCGGCTGGTTTAACGGTAGCATCAATCAATTTAGTCTCGGTCATGATCTTTGCAGTCGTGTTGGAGTGCTCAACTTTTGATTGGTTGGTGTATTGGCCGCCGGGTGTAGAAACATTGTATGGTGACGGCTGCGAAATTACCTTCAAAGGGCGCGCCACGGTCGACGGCTGGATCATACAAAGACATAGGAATCTGAAAGCGAGTATCGAAGATAATTTTTTTTTTCACTTGTGCTGTGGATGATGGAGGGAGGAGGGTTTCACGAATTTTGTGGCGAATGAGGCAAGCTAGGCAAGGGTAGTAGGGTACCGCTTTTAACCCCGCCCTAAAACTAAGTACACGCTGGCATTTCCTTGTAAGCCCAGGAAAATTTTGCATTTTTGTGAGCTGGCATGATTTTACTCTTCACCTTCGTCATGATTTTACTCTTCTCCTTCGTATCGTAGAACATGAGAGAATCTGGTTACTGTTTGATCCAACCTCTCGTGGCAAGTTTATTGTAAAGGAACTCTGGAAAAAATGTATTGTCATAAGCGAATATATCTCGAATCAATATATGATATTGTGAACTATTGTATGATCTGACTTATGCGCTATGTATGTTATGGAGTAGCTTTCACTGCGTTCGTTCCCTCTGAGGTGAAATTCGACATTGGTTTCAAAGAAATTCGACATTGGTTTCCAACTAAATTTTGGCCCGAGCATGGGCTTCAACTTTTGATATAGATTGAAAATGTATAACCAATCCATGTATCTCTGTGTGTAGTTGCCGTCAGATCTGCGGCTAAGACATTCTCTTCGCCGCGACGCGTGTGCGTCATGGAGTGGCTTATCGGCGTCCGAACCCTCGTTTTACGTCGACGTTGCTTTCAAAAATTGATAGTGAATTTTCTTAAATTTTTTCAACTCTGCAGGAATATAATTTTAACAAATGTCCCGTTTCTGTGTCCATGTAAATTGAGTACAGTAATTTATAATGCGGGTTGGTCGACACATCCAAGCAGCCACGTTGTTTAACCGCATCAAAGAATATCGCAATATTCAAGTCGAGTCAGGCACTATTTTCCTATCATGTAACTCGTCTTTTTATACAAACTTCCGAGATCTGGACCCGTTCTCTTTTTCTTCTTCGCCGTCGATAGCGTCGAGAGCCTGCTGCAATAGCGGCATTCGAAACGCTCCAAGCTCTCTCAAATGTGCTTGTTCCGCTCGCTCAAATTCGATCTCCTGCCTCTCTTTCTCCCTAGTAGCGCTCTCCTGCTCCCAGTCACTCTTGATCTTTCGCGATTTTCTCCGCTCGACTCTTTCAGATCTGAACAGTATCCACGTATAGCCGTCGAGCGCAAACGCTCGAGTATATTCTTCTGGATCCTTCACGAACTGTACCATCTGTTGATTATACAGCTTGCCAAATCGGTCCTCGAAAATATCTTGAAAAAAATTATCAAATCGAAGCACACCAGCATCATCACCAGCAAATTGAGCAAGATCAAACTCAAATGCTCGCTCGGCGGCTGGGTCCAGCATCTCGCCATTTGACCCAATGATCGTCATTTGAACTGGGCCTTCAATTGCTTCTGGATATCTCGCAATATATGCTTTACGCCGCACAAGGTCGAAGCAGCGGTCTGCTGAACGGATGCCCGCTGGCTGGATTATATGGTAGATTTCTCCACTTTCGGTGTCTATCTTCACCCAATCCTCGGGAACTGAACCGCCGTCGCCATCATCGCCACCATTGGGGCTTGAGTTGGAGATCTCGTCCACAATAGCTGCTACGGCATCCTTGACTTGATCCGCATCGGGATTGGATGCAGCACGCAGTATCTTCTGGTAAGCACCGTATTTTTCAAAAATAAAAGGGTCGACTTTTGCGACCAGACTTCGATCGCTTCTGGAAGGCAATGGTCCAAACCCGCAAGTCGACTCGGCTTCATGCTGATTCGATACCGTCGGTTCCCAAATCTCAACCTGAAAGTTGAATGCTCCTTCAAAATACTCATCTACAATCTGAAATTTTTCGTCAAAGAGAGAGAATATAAAGAAGAGTTTGATCCCGGGAATTAGATGACGCTGTGACATCATCTTGTGGCGTATTTGTGCCATCGTTTGCGTGTAACCAACTTCCATCGGGTAATGTAAGATTCTTTGACGCCAAAAGTATGCACCTCCATCCGCATATGCTTTATTCATGAGTTCCTCATTTGATTTTCGTAAATCATAACTCCTGTCCCCCCCGCCGACTATATATCCTGGTACCCTGGAAAGAGCTGGCCTAAATATCTCAGCAAAGAACATTGAAACAATTGCGTGTGCGTATGCGTATGCTGAACCAGTAATTATAAGAGATCGAGCATCAATGTCGAAAATGTGGTGGGGCACGTCCTTCTTTTCGAAACCAGGCCAGTCAAGCACCTCCTTCCACAACTCAACCTTGGAGCCATCGTCGGAGCTTTTAAAGACAAACTCGAGCTTGGAGTTATCGTTGCTTGCTTTGATAAGCCCCGCAAGGACTTCCTCTGCCGTCGTGAAGTAATTCACCTCCATCACCGCAGTTGAAGGACGAGCTTTGAGCTCGTTAAGAACCGCCAGATTCCTCGCCGCTGTCTGCGTGGTGATAGACAAGTTGGACGTAGAGTCGACTAATTTTACAGCACTGTCGTCCATGTTTGCGGCTATCATTGCAGTGGAGGTAAAAAGGAAGATGTGGAAACATTATAGAGTTTGGGGCTACGAAATTGCATCCAAT
Source organism: Blastobotrys petasosporus (assembly GCA_030580095.1). Classification (NCBI taxonomy): domain Eukaryota; kingdom Fungi; phylum Ascomycota; class Dipodascomycetes; order Dipodascales; family Trichomonascaceae; genus Blastobotrys; species Blastobotrys petasosporus. The sequence goes on along the minus strand of JAKTSG010000061.1, from coordinate 47,992 downwards.
TGGCGCGGACCACGGTCAACGGCTGGCCAACGCCGTTCTCGGTGTATACCTTGGAGATGATATCTCTGCAGAGCGGTACCGAGAAATCCTAGTCTAGTATTCAATGCCTTTCAGGTGACATAATTCCTGCTCGGGGGCTTTCCAAAGCCGTTCAATCTGCGGCTAAGTCACTGCGCCGACGCAATGAAATGCAAACAAGCTTATAAATCAACGTCAGAACCCTCGTTTTATAGAAAGTTGATTTTTACAAACGTCTATATATAATTTTACAACGTTGTAGAAAAATATTTCAACAGCGGCCAGGTTAGGGTAGTACATGTAGCACAATTGTTTAGCGCATATAAAGTAAATCATTACAACGTAGCATATAGCCATCCATCGATTCGAGTGAGCAAGTCTCTATACTCTTATCTGCCACAGCCATCAAAGTTCAATAAGATTCCCCTTGGAAGCTATACCATTCATTGAATTCTTCTCTCGAGATGAAATCCCGGTACCTAGACTCGCCTTCCTTCTCTTCTTCACTGTCGATACCGTCGAGAGCCTGCTGTAACAACGGCATTCGAAACGCTCCAAGATCTCTCAAACGCGCTTGTTCCGCTCGCTCAAACTCGATTTCCTGTCGTTCTCTCTCCCTAGTAGCGTTCTCCTGCTCCCAGTCACTCTCTATCTTTCGCGATTTTCTCCGCTCAACTCTTTCAGATCTGAACAGTATCCACGTATAGCCGTCGAGCGCAAACGCTCGAGTATATTCTTCTGGATCTTCCACGAACGGTATCATCTGTTGATTATACTGCCGGCCAAATCGATCCTCGAACATTCTTTGAAAAAAATCATCAACATGAAGAACACCAGCATCTTCACCAGCAAATGGAGCAAGATCAAACTCAAATGCTCGCTCAGCGGCCATATTCTGTATCTCGCCATTTGACCCAATTATCGTCATTTTAACTGGGTCTTCTATTGCTTCCGGATATCTTGCAATATATGCTCGACGCCGCACAAGGTCGAAGCAGCGGTCTGCTGAACGGACACCGGCTGGCTGAAATATATGATAGATCTCTCCCTTTTCGGTATCTATTTCTACCCAATTGTCGGGAACTGGATCACCGTCATCAGCCTCATTAGGGCCCAGGTTGGCGGCATCAGCAGCAATAGCCGCTATGGCATCCTTGAGTTGATCTATATCGGGATTGGATGCAGCGCGCAGTATCCCTCGAAAAGCATCGTCTTTTTCAAAAATAAAAGAGTCGACTTTTGCGACCAGACTTCGTTCGCTTCTGGAAGGCAATGGTCCAAACCCGCAAGTCGACTCGGCTTCATGCTGACTCGTTACTGTCGGTTCCCAAATCTCAACCTGAAGGTTGAATGCTGCTTCAAAATACTGATCGACAATCTGAAATTTGTCGTCAAAGAGACAGAATGTAAAGAAGAGTTTGATGTTGGGAACTAGGTGACGTTGAACCATCATCTTGTGGCGTATATCTGCAATCGACTGTGTGTAGCCAACTTCCGCCGGGTAATGCATGATATTATCAAAGTCGGAGAATGCACCTCCATCCGCACATGCTAAATTCCAGTCTATTCCCTTTCGTTTTCGTAAATCGTAATTCTTGGGCCCCGCAGTGATTGTGTATTCTTCTAACCCGCCAAGAGCTGGGATAAGTATCTTAGAAAAACAGTTTGCAACTTTTTGGTGTGCGAATGTTGGAGTAGTAATTATAAGAGATCCAGCATCAATGTCGAAAATGTGGTGAGGCACGTCCTTCTTTTCGAAACCAGGCCAGTCAAGCACCTCTCTCCACAACTCAACCTTGGAGCCATCGTCGGAGCTTTTAAAGACAAACTCGAGCTTGGAGTTATCGTTGCTTGCTTTGATAAGCCCCGCAAGAACTTCCTCTGCCGTCGTGAAGTAATTCACCTCCATCACCGCAGTTGAAGGACGAGATTTGAGCTCGGTAAGAACAGCCAGATTCCTCGCCGCTGTCTGCGTGGTGATAGACAAGTTGGACGTAGAGTCGACTAATTTTACAGCACTGTCGTCCATGTTTGTGTGGAGGCGAGAAGGAAGATGTGGAAACATTATTGAGTTTTGGGCTTTACGAAATTGCATCCAATTGGCGCGGACCACGGTCAGCCACCGTTCTCGGTGTATACATTGGAGTTAAAATTTCTGCGAGAATAATACCTACCAGAAATACATGGTCTAGTATTCCATGACGTTCCGGTGACAAAACTCCTGCTCTGGCACTTCAATGCCGTCCAACCTGCGGCTAAGACATTTGCTGCGCCGCGACGCGTGTGCCATGGAAATGTGCGTTCTTTCCAAACAATTGATAGTGAATTTACTTAATTTTCAACTTTATGCGTCTATATGAAAAGCATTGAGGACAGTAACTAACGCGGATGGTTGACATATTCCAGCCGCCACCATTGATACTCACCCCCCTCACAGACTCATATCCCGCAACCGCTGCTGAATAGCTTCGTCCTCGACCATCTGCTGGATGCGCGCTTGGGTTTGATTCGGCTCGTACGGCTGAGCGGGGAGACCCTGACCGGGTACTAGTCCCGTCGGAGGAACAAGTGTCGGCCCGTGGTACCGAAAGTCGGAACTGTGTGTCTGCACTTGTATCGAAGAGCTCGAAGTATAAGGCGGGGGACTCGATGCTGAATTGGTGCTGTGGGGGTTGACCTGGATAGTGCCTTGAGACGAGAGAGGTCTAGCAGGCGGCGGAGAATTAACTGGGCTATAGGATGATTGAATCTGGGGTTGAGTCTGAGCCTGACTGTATGATGAATTGATGTGGGATTGTGCTGTAACTGGGCTGTAGGATGATTGAATCTGTGATTGAGCTGGAACCGGGCTATATGATGTTTTAATCTGGGATTGAGCTGGAACCGGGCTATACGACGATTGGATTTGCGATTGAGTCTGAGCTGGGCTGTACGAAGACTTGATCTGCTGGCTCGGCGATGGACTGTACGACGACCGAATCTGGCTGGTGTTTGGACTGTAGGATGATTGGACCTGGCTTGTATTCGGAATGTACGAGGATTGGATCTGGGACTGGCTCGTGCTTGGACTGTACGACGACTGGATCTGAGACTGTGCTTGAGATGGGCTGTACGACGACTGGATTTGGCTCGCCTTTGGACTGTACGACGATTGCATCTGGTTCTGCAAAGGACGATAAAAAGACTGCACCGTGCTAGTCACCTCCTGCCGCAGTACTGGTCTATAACTGGACGATATCTTTGCAGAGGCATGCGAGGCGTACATGGTGCCTACCGAAGACCGGTATATGACCCCTTCCTCTTCAGATGGCGTTGGCGACGGCGACTGCGTTGGCACCGTTGAAACCGCTGGAATCGTCGGAACCAAATTTTCAACTGTTGGAGCCACCTGAGGCTGGTTCCGTCCGATAGTGCCATGTGACGCCTGCATTGTGCCGCTGCTGGTGGTCACGACGTTGGCCGACTCGAACCCAGTAGAGCCCTCGGACGCTTTTGGCACTGACGGGTGCTCTACCGCGTAGTCGTACGAAGGCGGCTGGCTCATTGGTATGGAAAGATGGAAGAGCTAGTTGGATGGTGTTATGGAGAGAGTGGGGAGGAGAGAGCGAAAGGTAGCGCCGACATGTGGGGCCCATGGGTACTTGCATGACGCCAAGATAATCGATGCGTCTAGACTCTCTAATCGCTAGCTGAGAAATTTATGCACTACAATAACCAGTAGAGTTAGTGAACGGGCAGCGAAGTTGAGAGAGCCATGTATGTACAGAATTTTGAAAAACGTGGGGAAGTGGAATGGCCCGCCGCTGCACGTGCGGCGCAACCCAAATATATACAATCATACACTTCTAATATGATACGGAGCTAGCTGATCTTTAGTAACTTTTGAGGGCGCCCCAATCATGACGTCGGCGCCGGTGATGCTCTTGGGGAACGCGATCACGTCGCGGATGCTCGCCGTGCCGCACACCATCGCGACGAGCCGGTCGAGCCCAATGGCTAGCCCAGCATGCGGCGGACACCCCGTATCGAACGCACGCAGCAAGTGGCCAAACAGCCGGTCGCTTTGCGGGATCTTGAGCACCTGCTCGAACACGTACCGTTGAAGCTCCACGTCGTGAATTCGCGTCGACCCGCCGCCGACCTCGACGCCGTTGACCACCAGGTCGTAGTGCTGCCCGCGTACTTGCAGCGGGTCGCGGCTCAAGTTCTCGTAGTCGGCAAGGTTGGCCATAGTGAACGGGTGGTGCGTCGACACGTACGAAGAGCGGTCGTAGCGTGGGTACCCGTTTTCTTCTCCGAGTTCCACAGGGTTGAAGAGCGGGAAGTCGACGACCCACGACGCGACAAAGTCGTTGGGATTGATTATCGAACCGTCGAGCTTTTTGAGGCGGTGCGAGTCAGGGAACGCGGCAATGGCCAACTGGCGGAACCGGCCCAGTGGCGTGGGATTTTCGTATGATAGTTGCTGGCGTGTTGCAAACGCTACTACCTGACCTGGAGAGACTTGGAGAAACGTTTTGAGGGCGTCCAAGTCGGGTACGTCTGCAATGGTAGTGAGGGCGGAAGACGACCAGTCGTTGCTGTTGACGATCACCGGCATCCGTTTATACTCATTCGGATCATGCAAACTGGGGTGATCCTCATCCAGTATAATCGCCTCGACTACCGGAAACTCGGCGTTTAGCGAGCGTGCAAGCTCAGAGGGGATACTTTTTATCGAGAGGGTCGACCTCAGGTCGGGCTTGTCAATGCCGTACTTCCCCAACACCTCTTGGTACGTCAATTGGCTAAACTCTGTATCATTACCCACCGGCGAACCATCTGGAGATAGCAAATCAATACCGGCAACTTTAGACACCGACTTGACCACCTTCTCAACCACACTCCTTACGTCGCGGCCGTTGGCAAACGACATTTCCATGTCCAGCTGCGTGAACTCAAACTGCCGGTCCTGCCGCAGATCCTCGTCCCGAAAACATTTCGCAATTTGGTAGTACCGGTGCACCCCGCTGGCCATGAGCAGCTGTTTATACTGCTGCGGCGACTGCGGCAATGCATACATTTGCCCTTTGCGTCGCGTCGGCACCAGAAACTCCCTGGCTCCTTCTGGCGTGGACTTGAACAACAAGGGAGTCTCAATCTCGGTGAATCCTAGACTGTCCAATGCGCTCCTGCATGCAGATACTACTTTGGCTCTCGTTTGCAAGTTGCGCCGCAGCGAGGCGTCGGTGCGCAGCTGCAAGTACCGATGCTCCGCCGGCCATTCTTTGGTATCTCCAGTGGTCAATTGCGAACCAATGATTTTTGCAGAGTTGAGAATCTCGATATTTTCCACGCTCAAGTCAAGCAATCGGTTGCCGTTGGCATCGTGTCGTGGCTCGACGGATCCCGCCACGGATATGGCGCTTTCCGGCTGCAAAGATTTGATCAGCGACGGCTCGTTTCTGTCGACAAGTTGTATTATGCGTCCCTGTGTATCTCGTAATCTGGCAAACACCAATCCTTTGCCCATTTTCTTGGGCTTCTTGTCGACCCAGCCGTTGAGCACGGCGGGCGACCCTTCCTTCAGATCCGCCACCACATTCGTCGCTCGACGAAACTCGACTATCCAATTAGAACTGCATTCTTAATAGTCATACATCTTTGTAAAACTTTTGCAGCGTCAGGCAGGCTGCTATAACAGCGCCTGAAAAGTTGCATTCCTGTATTTTTCGTTCGAATGGTGAGGCTGAATCAAGAAGAGGTCCCAACCTTAGTCGCCACAAGATCACTAATCTTTAACCACTACATACATACAAGAATACAACAATGGATAGGTACGGTGGCATGGGCAATCCGCCCAGTTTGGACTCGCCAGTTGTGGACAATTCGGAAACGATATACATCTCGTCGTTGGCGCTGCTCAAGATGCTCAAGCATGGGCGGGCAGGCGTGCCGATGGAGGTGATGGGCCTGATGCTGGGCGAGTTTGTCGACGAATTCACAGTGCACGTCGTGGACGTGTTCGCCATGCCGCAGAGCGGTACGGGCGTGAGTGTCGAGGCTGTGGATGATGTGTTCCAGACAAAGATGATGGAGATGCTCAAGCAGACGGGCCGGGACGAAATGGTCGTCGGATGGTACCATTCGCACCCTGGGTTTGGATGCTGGCTGTCCAGCGTCGACATCAACACGCAGCAGTCGTTTGAACAGCTCAACCAGCGCGCCGTGGCTGTAGTCATTGACCCGATCCAGTCGGTCAAGGGCAAGGTGGTGATGGATGCGTTCCGGCTCATCAACACGACATCGGTGATGATGGGCACAGAGCCGCGGCAGTCAACGTCGAACATTGGCCACTTGCAAAAGCCGTCGGTGCAGTCGTTGGTACATGGACTCAACAGGCACTATTACTCGATCGCGACCAATTGCAAGAAGACGCCGCTGGAGGAGCAGATGCTGCTGAATTTGCATAAGAAGGAGTGGTCGTCGGGCCTACAGATCCGGGATTATTGCTCGCACGATAAGGAGAACTTGCAAGGTGTCACGCAAATGGTCAAGCTCGCAGAGGCGTACACGACTCGGGTTAAGGAGGAGAAGGAGCTGAGCGAGGAGCAGCTCAAGACGCGGTACGTTGGTAAGCAGGATCCAAAGAAGCATTTGGAAAACGCCGTCAATGGGAGGATCGAGGAGAATATCGTGTCGCTGCTTGCTAGTAACGTCAATAATGTATCATTCCATTAGTGTTTATATATACAATAAATAAGAATCTCAGTGCTACGAAAAAAAATCACGACTGTGCCCCCCACACTACGATCGTCTTGTCCATACTAGCTGATACCAAAAATCCATCCCTATAATCAATACTCAGCACTTGATCTGTATGTTTCGTAAACGAATCAAGCTGCTTCTTGGTCTGTATATCCCAAATGCCGATCCGGTCGCCGTAGCACTGCACCATACGCTGGCCGTCCAGAAACAGAGCGTCTCTCGCTCCAAACTGATGAGACTCCTCAATCTCATACGTCTTGGAGCACTTGTTCTCCAAACAGCTCCACAGACGCGTCTGGCCGTCCTTGGTGCTGGCTAGCAGGTACTTGCCGTTGGGGCTAAACACCATGCTCATGATGGGCTGCTTGTCCGGGTTGATAAACGTGTGTAGGCATTGACCGCTGCCCGAGTCCCAGATGCGGATCAGTCCGTCATGGCCCGCACTGGCCAATACTGTACCGTCGGGCGAGAAGCATACAGACGAGATGGGGTCGGCATGAGCCTGCAGGGTTCGATGTGCTACCCCGGACACCACAGCCCAGATAATGACGTTCTCGTCTGTGCTGCCGGATACTAGTAAGTTGTTTTTGCGATTGAACGTGACGCAGGTAGCATTGTGTAAATGTCCGTGGAGAGTCTTGACGCATTCGCCGCTCTGCGCGTTCCAGATCCGCACCGTCTTGTCGTCCGACGCGCTAGCCAGCATCGACGAGTCGCTGCTCCATGCTATCTCGGATATCCCTGCCGTGTGTCCGTTAAACTGATCCAGAAACGCGCCACTACTTGCGTCCCATATTTTGATGCTCGTATCGTCAGCTACCTTGTTAGTGCTTGATCTCTATAATGACATACAAGAAGATGCAATTAATCGACCATCAGGACTAAACCTCACGCAATTCACAGGCCGTTCATGTCCTCGAAGCAGAAACTTGGGACGAAACCAATGCGTCGTTCCATTGGTCGTCGTCGACCCATTCTCCATATCGTTCAGAAGTGTCAAGGTCCCAAACCCGAGCCGCATAAAGAATCGCCACTTCTATCGACCACACACCAACATCGATTACCACTACACAAAGATGAACCTCGCACCTAAAGATACATACACAAGCAGCGTGAGCTCGACAAACGGAGCCAAGTCTGCGTCAATTAGTGCATTGCCTGATGCGCTGGCCAACGGCATGGTCAACGTGCCCGTAGCGCACCAGATCAACAACCGACACCCGCTCGAGTCGCGGCTCGAACAATGGAACGAAACCAGGGACATGATGAAGCTGGAGATGCAGCGGAACGCCCTGGGCAGCGGCATGGCGTTGCGCAGTGCATTGGACCGGAAGATTGTGGAGATGACGGACGCCCCAGGATTGCTGAATGCGCCATCCAACATCCACAGAGATATCCTCAGAGGTCGGTCGGACCGTCTGGACTGGGACGACGTGTTTGATGGGTACCAGCCTCCTAAGGACGTGCACACCGCAATGGCCAAGAAGATGGGCATTTAGTTTGATTGTATGAATAAAGAATAAATAAATAGGATACATCTATAGAATGCGCTCCCACACTTGAATGTACGTCTCTCGTAAAACAAGCAGCTGCGGCTGGACTCTTTCGATATGGATATCTTGAATCTCGCGATATCCTCCACTGGGTTTGTGCAGCAACTGGACCTTGTACTGCACCTCGGTGCGTGTGCTGTCGATGACAATGTTGGCCAGCATTCTGTACTTGTGCTTGTCAATTTCCAGCAACTGCGGGTCGAATGTCACAACGCTCTGGTTCCTCTCGGAGGTTGTAAATCTTTTGAGGTGGAACGTCAGATACGGGGGGAGTGCTTCTACGGTATACCCCGATCCAGTTCCATACTGCTGCTTGTACAGATCGATCAATGCCACCTGCGGAATCGAGTTCTCGTCTTCTTCTCTAAACAGTCGAACCTCCGGTAGTGCCAACGACAAGAACATAAACGGGACGATCTTATCACCCTTTCTCAACCGTCCTTGCATCGCAGAATGGACAATGCTTGACTGCGGCTTCGACGGCGACCCGCCGACCGCGACATGCAATTGGTTCAAAAACCAGTTTAGAAATGCAAACGGATCCTTCTTCTCCGTAATCGTAAACATTTTCTTCGATTTTGTGGTTATCAGCTCCGACAGCTGCTGCGGAGACACGTGCGGCTTGAACGCCCTCGAGCTCCACAGCTTCCTGACCAACAAGCTCGTCGCACGGGCCAATTCCGTCTTGCCCGTTTCTTTCAATAAATAGTCCCTCAGCGGCTTGATGTGTGCTACGGCCTGAAGGGCTGCATTGGCGTAGTCATAGTTCTTCAAATTGTTCAGCCCAATGTATCCTGGCTCGTACCGCCGGTGCGTGAGGTCAAACGCCTCGACAGGCTCTTGATCTATCTTTTCAATCTCCTGTAATGTGTACACAGGGTTGATGCAGTATTTAACATCGTCCACGTCACTGCCTTTCACTTCGGTCCCGTCTGGAAGGATATAAACGCGTAAGGTGTCTAGATGGATAAACACATGGTGGTCATTGTCGACACTGTGCAAATAAGCGTGTGAGTTCTTGCCTCGCCCTTGGTAGAACTTGCCGCAGACCAGACACGCGTACACATTGTTGTTGGCCAACGTCACCGAACACAGTTTGCTGAAGTCGAAATCAAGCTTAGACCTGTCGACGGTCTCTAGGTACGCTGACAGCAACGACTCGCTCTCGTCTTCTTCATGCTCCTGCTCCAGCACATTCTTATCCAATTCATCATCATCAGAGTCATCGACTCTGGATCGTTTCGTCGGAGGTTGCTCTACCTCATCATCCCTATCGCTCATTGATCAAAGGTTGGAACGGCTCTCTCAGGTGAGCCTCACCTAAATTTTCCTATTCACCACGCAAGGTTTCTTCTCTGTGCGCACGAAAAAAAAAACACATCAAGCGACTACACGACCCAAAATTCCTATCGACGGACTTGTATTTTAGTATCTTTTTCTCTTGCATTTCTATTTCCCTTCTACCAAATGTCTCGATCTCCTTCTCTTTCCTTCGGTCCTGAATGGTAAGTTTTGGCCTCGTTTCTCGTCCACCCCTGGAACTTTGCGAGCATTGCTATTGTGGAGAAGAGCGCAGAGTGAGAAAAAAATTTCACTTTGAGCATGAACCTTCTCCGAATTGAGACTTTATATGAGATAGAGATCACTAACATTGTTACAGGATGCGGTCCAGCAATAATGCGACAAGTAAAAAACCGGACGAGAATAAAAGTCCAGGCGGATGGGCGAGTGTAGCAGCCGGCGGCGGGTCTAACGCCCACAGTCTATCTACTCCGACACCTGCAGCAGCTACTTCTTCATTATCTTCATCGTCGATACCTAGCTTTGCAGCAATTGCAGGAAACGGCAGCCACGAATCGAAACTGTTCCCGAAAGACGAGCCGAAACACCTGCCAGTCTTGACGAACGAAGGCGGTAAAAAGTACACCCCCGACGAAATGATCGAAATATGGAAGGAGATGGACCATTCGACTCAGACACGGTCGATGGGGAGGGCCAGATCCGAGCTATACTACTCGGCGCTGGCCAATGATCCAGTGACGTTTGCCGTCAAGAAGAAGACGGCGGCGCTCGACAAGGAGGAGGACGAAGACGATCCTATAGCACTGTCGAATAGTGCCGTCGCCGAATCATTGCAGTCGTTGGGTGGAGAACCGGTAGGATTTGGAGGGATCTCTAGAACGTCTACTGTGGCATCGTCCAATGGCTGGAATGCGTTTGCGCCCATAAGCCAGCATTCCTCGACTACGGACCTTACTGGTATGATAGCAGCAGCAGCGGCGTCGACCCCGCCGCCTCCTCCGCCAGGCATCTCGCTCTTGTCGCCAGAATCTATCAATTGGATGTACAAGGACCCGACGGATAAGGAATATGGTCCGTTTACTGGTAAAATGATGCATGAGTGGTACATTGGAGGCTGGCTCCAGGAATCCTTGATGATTCGCCGAAAGGAAGAGCAAGATTACATCTCACTCAAGACATTTAGAGAGCGGGTGAGCAACCACCTTGAGCCCTTTTTGGTCCCGCTTCCTCCTGTTGGTCCCCCGGGGCTCGACTTTGCAGGCAAGCCCGTAGATCCCTTGTTGCGTCTTCGAAGCACTCCTCTTGCGACCCAGTTTTCTGGCTTGCAGTTGAATAGCTGGCTAGCCCAATCTCCAAGCTCTCCATGGACTCCTCAACAACCTCTAACGCATACACCTCTGTACCAGCCCACGCCACAGCCGCTGCCACAGCAGCAGCAAGGATATTTCAGCAACAACATTGGCAGCCAGCCAATCGCAGACGCCGTTTGGGGCGGCGTTGCGACTGCCAATACTGCAAATGCAAATGGCATTCCACAAACTTATGCTCCACGGCCCGAAGTCGCACCGCTTGAGGTGCACCCTGAAATCGTCGATGAAGCACCACCGACCGAGGTTGCTGACAAGGCCACGAAGAACTCCCCAGCCATTGTTCAAGAAGAGATTAAACCTGAGCAGCCATCTGTTCCTGTGCCACCTTCGCCTGTTGTTCCTGCCACTTTTGAACCTGTTGCTGTGGATTCTCCTGCCCAAGTCCAAGAAGTGGCCGTGCCTGTTGTTGAAGAACATGTACCAGTCGTCCCAGAGGAACAGCAGCTTTCTACTGCCGAGACTCTTGTTAACGATGGATTCGAATCACCGTCTCCAGAGGAGAAGAAGGCGATCCTAGCACCATGGGCTAAGAACGTTGTCGCTGCACCGGTCAAGAAAGCGTCGGCTCCCTCGCTCAAGGAGATCCAAGAGCGGGAGGCGGCTGAGAGAAAGGCAAAGTTGAGTCAGAAACAACAACAGCAACAGGCTTCCATTTTGCAGCAAGCCGCTGCTCTATCTAGTGCTGCTGCACGATCTGCGGCTCCTGCTCTACCATCTGGAGCCAACTGGGCAAACAGCATGTCACCTTCCTCGGCGGCACCACAGAAAACCCTTGCACAGATTCAGCAGGAGGAGGCTGCCGCCGCTGCCAAGCTCAAGCCTGCTGCTCCGACAATTGCCTCTGCAGTCAAGTCGTCGAACCCACCTGGAATCTCTGCTCCATCATCTGCTTCTTCTTCTTCTGACAGTGCTTGGACAACGGTTGGCCCAGGTGGCCGGAAAACAGGACCCAATCCACTTGTATCCTCAATTGCTAAACCAGCAACAGCCACGGCGCCGATCAAGCGAGCAGTCTCTTCTGCTACTGCTGAAACGTCAAAATCATCTAGTGATGACTTCTTGACATGGTGCAAGGGCGCCATCACAGACCTCAACCCCGGTGTGAACCAGACTGAGATGCTCTCCATGCTGGTCGAGCTTCCAGCCTCGACAGACTCCAAGGAGATCATTGCTGATATCATTTACGCCAACTCGTCCACGATGGACGGCCGGCGGTTCGCGGAGGAGTTTTTGAAGCGAAAGAAGCAGGCCGACAGTGAGCCACAGGCGGCATCTTCTTGGAGCGAGGCGTTGCAACGGCAAGCACAGACCAAGAATGAGAATGACGGATGGAATGCATCTTTCAAGGTGGTCACCAAGAAGAAGAATCGACGGGCATAAACCCACAAAAAAGTTTTAACTTAATTTTCTGCATAATATGATTTGTACATAGACGAATCTCAATCAAGAAGCAATTGCTTTGATTTTCCATGAAACTGAGTATCTTCAATCGTAGCTATGAGTTACTAGTAAATCCCACAAGTTCAGCCGCACCGTCATTTCAGTTCCCAAAGTCGTGGGCGCGGGCGCCCTTGGCAAGACTTGACACCTATACTTTCCAAACGCGACTATAGACACAGCTAGACCGCTATGGCCATCACAATACTCACGCCGATTCTATATGTGGGCGTCTTGCTCGCCTCGTTAGTGGTGTTCTCGTCGGTATATCGACGACAGAAGCTCACGGCGCTGGCGAACACCCGGGCCTGGTACCCTGACAATTTCGCCAAGGAGCTGTATTTCTCACTCAAAGATGCCGCCGACGAGGACGAGAAAGCGGTGCCTGAGAAGACACTCAAGGCTGCATTGATCCGATGGGCTTCCGAAGACCTGCGCCAGTTCATCCGGATGCGGGAGAACAAGCCCGTGATGACAGCGCTGCACCAGCGGGGATCCATCGGCGACGACATTTGGAACCGGTTCCAAACGTCGGAGAAGATTTTGGAGATTGAGCTGCAGGAGATTGCCAAGGAGGCGGAGGAGCTGCAGGCTGGCTGGTCGCAGCAGATTTTCCAGACCGCGACTGAGGTGACGCAGAACGAGGCGATTCGAAAGCGGATGGCGGACTTTCCGTCGCAGCAGACTGAGTACCGAGAAGCGTACGAGAGGACGAAAAAGGCTAGCATTGCTGAATTTAGTGGGGAAAAGTAGTTTATGGTTGAGGGGTTTTCTCGACACTTTGTGTATGATGCATTATTATTATATATTGTAAGTTTTTGATGGAGGCAGCTGTTCATGATCTTTGGTATTTGCACTTGCCCACGTTCGCTTGTAGATCCTTCATCTCTCCATTGCACTTAATTCATCAAGAAAATATTCAAGTTCAATACTGTAGCGATCCAAGCACACCTCATGGTGAGGACGTGCGGCTGAGTGGTGCGGCGGATCCTCACACAGGAATTCATAGAGCAAGAGCAAAATACTGCCATATATTTAACAATGACCGAGGATTTAACCTTCAGTATTCCAAACCGATTGATTGCTCTTTCGAATGTAATCGAAACATTCTGGAGTTGTTTCACATATATATATTCGCCACACATGATTACATGATACAAGCCATACACGCTTGGGAGTTACCACCAAGAACCTCAACATCGACATCTACAGCCATGGTATGGGCCCTCAGGCACGACGAAGAGCTAACAAGTTAGATTATCCGGTTCAGATCCAAAGATGGCATGTATCGTGCCAACGTCGGCGACAATGAAGATTTTGAATTGGCTTTAAAGCAGGTGCGTGTGTGCTTTGAAATGTCAAAAAAACTAACTCCATTAGCTCGTAGATCAGCTGCCGACAACAGATCCTAAGCAATTGAGAATCTCCACAGGCCCACAATCAGATAGCGTACCGGCCGCTGAACTATGTGGAAGAAGCGCAAAGAACCTGGGCTTGAAGTATGTGGAAAAGAACTTGAGCGGTGTTACTGACAAGGTGTAGACATGGCGACTTGCTGTTTGCCACTTATCCGGAGGTCATCGATGTTGATGCAGCAGAACCAGAAGTCGAGACGAAAACAAACGGGGTTCCTACCTCTTCAGCACAGAGAACGTTTGATAATGTCAAACAACTACCAATTGACGACGAGCTGGATGAGTTGGACGGGAAGATCAAGCGTCCCAAGGACGCCAAGATGTGTCGACACGGCGACAAGGGAATGTGTGACTACTGCATGCCGTTAGAACCATATGATGCGGGGTATCTGGAGGAGAATGGAATCAAGCATACATCGTTCCATGCACACCTCAAACAGTTGAATGCCGATAAAAACAAGACTGGATCGAGTAGTTCGTATATGGCGCCATTGGCTGAGCCTGATTACGCCGTGAAGAAGGACTGTCCAACAGGCCATGCCCCTTGGCCACAGGGAATCTGCTCGAAATGCCAGCCCTCTGCAATCACACTACAACGACAGACGTTTAGAATGGTGGATCACGTGGAGTTTGCAACGAGTGAGATTGTGAATCAATTTATCGATGCATGGAGACAGACTGGTACGCAGAGAATTGGTATTCTATATGGAAGGTACGAAAAGTACGAAATTGTGCCGCTGGGTATCAAGGCGGTGGTGGAAGCTATTTATGAAGTGCCTCAAGAGGACGAAGCAGACGGCGTTACAATGGGCGACTGGGAGAGCAAGGAATCAATTGACAAGGTGGCAGCGGAATGTGGGCTTCAGCAGATTGGTGTTATTTATACAGATTTGACCGATGCAGGCAAGGGCGACTCGACGGTTGTGTGCAAGCGACATGTCGATTCGTACTTCCTCACGTCGTTGGAGATTCTGTTCGCTGCGCAACTCCAAGTCCAGCACCCTACTCCATGCAGATGGAGCGACAGCGGGGAGTTTTCATCAAAGTATGTCACATGTGTGGTAAGCGGCAACATCAATGGTGAAATTGACATTGCCACGTACCAAGCCAGCATCTCGGCAGAGGCAATGGTCAAGGCCGACCTCATTGAGGCGTCCACCAATCCATCAGTGATGAGGATCAAAGAGCAGGACGAGACACGGTACGTACCGGAAGTGTTTTACAAGCGGATAAATGAGTATAAGCGTGCTGTCAATGAGAACGCCAAGCCTGCGTTCCCAGTGGAGTATCTTCTTATAACACTCACTCACGGATTCCCATCAGACCCCTCGCCGCTGTTCAAGTCGACTTTGGGGTCGTTCCCGATCGAGAATCGGCAGCATCTTGGCACATCTCAAGATCTTCACGCCCTGGGACGGCATCTCAAGCTTCGCAAAGGCGGCAGCCAGGACGAGACTCCACTGGATGCCGTGTCCGATTTCCACACTCTAGCATTTATTGCATCTATTGGTGTTCTCTCTGACGACGAATTGAAACTGCTAGTCAAAACCGCATTGACCGGTGATGTTTCGGAGGGATACAAGCTGCTTCAAACCGACGGGTGGCGAACGCTGACGACGATTATCCAAGAATCCATGTAACTCTTGTGTTTATTATCATAATACCCGTAGCTTAAATCCATTCAATGTTATGCTTCGTATTGGTGTGCGGCGTGGAGATGTTTCATCGAGCCGCACCAACCGGGACAGACTGAATTCGCCATTAATACTGTCTACTCTGCGAAGAACTAAACATGGATGTACTTGTAATACAATCCTTCATCGCCATTAAATAAAACAGCCAGCTTCAGCAGAATCACGCCATTTCCTCAGTGCAAAACAAAAAAAGCTTCTCGAAACTTCGCGAATGATCTTCTACAGCCCCATGCTCACATATACACGCACTAAATCACGTGCGCCCGGCCACGTAGGAAAAATTAAATTTTTCAGAAAAGCAGATCATAAAAGAGGGAGAGTTTGTCCAAGGCCAAAACAGGCTCTCTCAACCCCAATTATTTATCTTTTTTTTTTTCCCACCAACACTACTACAACGCACACATAGACACACACAATGAGTGTTCCGTTCGGTATTGATTTTGGTAACTACTCCAGTATCATAGGCGTGGCCCGAAACAAGGGCATTGACGTTGTCGTCAATGAGGTCTCAAACCGAGCCACCCCATCGCTTGTGGGCTTTGGCATGAAGAACCGATTCCTCGGTGAGCAGGCCAAGAGTAACGAGATTTCCAACTTGAAGAACACAGTCGGCTCGCTGAAACGACTGCTAGGCAAGTCTTACGACGATCCAGATGTGGTGGCTGAGCGACAGTACAATGTCGCCGAGATTGTCGATGTTGATGGCCAGGCTGGTGTCAAGGTCCGAGCCCAGGGTGAACAGGTCACTTTCAACAATGTGCAATTGGCCGCCATGTACTTCAACAAGCTCCGACAGACTATTTCCCAAGACGTGAAGGCCAACGTCACAGACGCCGTAATTGCCGTGCCAGTGTGGTACACTGAGGCTCAGCGACGAGCCACCCAAGACGCTGCGTTGATCGCTGGCTTGAACCCACAGCGAATCGTCAACGACGTTACTGCTGCTGCGGTCGGATACGGTGTTTTCAAGAACGCCGAGCTTCCAGAGGAAGGCGACCGAAAGGTCGCCATTGTGGACGTGGGCCACTCTGGTGTCACTGTCATGATTGCCTCGTTCAAGCGAGGTGAGTTGAAGGTTCTCGGCACTGCCTACGACAAGGAATTCGGTGGACGAGTGCTCGACTTGGCCATTGCCAACCATTTCGCCGAGGAGTTCAAGGACAAGTACAAGATTGACATCAAGTCGAATCCAAAGGCCTTTTCGCGAGTGCTCACTGCTGCCGAGCGATTGAAGAAGATTTTGTCTGCCAACTCGTCTGCTCCATTCTCTGTTGAGAGCGTTATGGAGGATATTGACGTTTCCTCTTCCCTTAAGCGAGATGTTTTGGAAGGTTTCATTCAGCCATTTGTCGACCGATTGAACATTCCAGTCGAGAATGCTCTCAAGCAGGCTGGTGTTGCCGCTGCCGATCTCGACGTTGTTGAGATTATCGGTGGTACTTCCCGAGTGCCATTGGTCAAGCAGAAGTTGACCGACCTGTTCGGCAAGCCAGTCTCCACCACTCTTAACCAGGACGAGGCTGTCGCTCGAGGTGCTGCATTCATCTGCGCCATCCACTCGCCAACCGTGCGAGTGCGACCATTCAAGTTTGAGGACCGAAACCAGGCTTCTGTCACTTACTCGTGGCAGCCAGTCGAGGGTGAGGATGTCTCTGAGATGGAGGTGTTCCCAGTCGGTAGCAACTTCCCATCCACCAAGGTCATTACGTTGTTCCGATCTGCCGACTTTGAGCTCGAGGCTCGATACACGAACCCAGAGTTGCTCGAGAAGGGCACCAATGCATGGATTGGCCGATGGGCCATCAAGGGCGTCAAGCCATCTGCCAGCGGCGAGCCAGTCGCCGTCAAGTGCAAGCTTCGACAGGACCCATCCGGTCTCTACACTGTCGAGTCTGCCTACACCGCCGAGGAGCAGACCTTTGAGGAGCCAATTGAAGACGAAGAAGTCAAGGAAGGTGAGGAGCCAAAGACCCGAACCGTCAAGAAGTGGGTCAAGAAGGACAACCTTGCCATCCACCACACCTCTTTGGGTCTCAGCGACGAGGCACGAGCTGCTTTGCTCGAGAAGGAGGCCCAGATGACCTCTGACGACAAGCTCGTCGCCGACACTGAGGACCGAAAGAATGCATTGGAAGAATACATTTACGAGATTCGAGGCAAGATTGACGACCAGTACTCTGAGTTTGCCAGCGACGCTGAGAAGCAGAAGATTCGAGACTTGACCGAGACTGCCGAGAACTGGCTCTACGACGAGGGCGAGGACGCCACCAAGGCCCAGTACATTGCCAAGTACGAGGAGATTGCCTCGTTGGGTAACATGATCCGAGGCCGATACTTGAGCAAGATTGAGGAGGAGCGACAGGCCAAGCTCGCCGCCCAGGAGGCTGAGCAGCAGCGAATCATGGCTGAGAAGATCCAGGCTGCTCGAGAAGCTGAGGAGGCCAAGAAGAAGGCTGCCGAAGCTGCTGCCGCTGCTGAAGGTGCTCAGGCCGCTGCCGATGCCGACGGCGACGTTGAGATGGACGTTGAGTAAATTGTATTGAGTAGAACAAATAATAAAAAACTGGGATAGGATTTATACAAATATGTTTAATGATTACGATACACCATTAAAAAAATTTATTGCTAATCAAGTATAAAGAAGATATTTATCGAATTGGCGTGGCGTCGATTTGGATCAACTTGTCGCTCAATGCCAGACGTACCTTGTTCCTATATGTGACCTTGTTGTTCATTTGCAGCGGATTCATTTCAAAGTAGACGGTATGCAGCTTTGGAAGAGCACGTAGCTCGCTCTCGATATTGCTAAAGTCGGTGAGTTTGTTGCTGGAGGCCCAGAATTCCTCGAGGTTCTCCAGATGCTTTAGACCAGACAATGACTCGATGAAGTTGCCTGTGACATCAATTGTGTCTAGTTTGGTATTGTTCTCCAGACCCTCAATGACCTTGATGCCATTGTGAGAGATGTAAAGCTGCTCCAAGTTTGTAAGCTCTTCTAGGCCTTCCAGTTTCGTAATTCTGTTACTTTGAATAGATAGAATCTTTAATTTTTTGAACGTGCCGAGATTTTCCAACTTGGTTATCTTGTTCTTGCCGAGCCACAGCTCTTCGAGGTTGACTAGCGGCTCGAGATTTTTGATCTCGCGAATCTTGTTCGCACCAAGCTCCAGGCTCTTGAGATTTACCAATGCCTCAATTCCCATAATGCGCGAGATGCTGTTCTGACACAAATATAACGTCTCCAAGTTCTGCAAATGGTCAATGTGCTTTACGTGTTTGATCTTGTTGAAACTCAAGTCGAGGCTCTTCATTGCTGGACCGAAATGCGCCAAATGCCCGATATGCGAAATACGGTTATCGTACAGTGACAGCTCCTCCAAGTCACTGGGCAGGTCCTCGAGCCCGTTCATGGAAGATATGAGGTTCTGTCGAAATCCGGCACTCTAATCTGATTAGTAACGATTTTCACTAACTCCACACATACCTTGAGTTTCGTCAACCGGCCCATTTTAAGATCTGGAAGCGACCGAATCTTCAAATGGGATAGATCTAGTTCTTCTGCTTCATCCGGGACGTCATCAAGAAGGTCTAACACGTTAGCTCTCGTTCGAACCTGTGAGAAGTTACCTACTCTCGTCATTTTCTAGTATCTCTCCCGGAATTTCTTCGTCCTGTTCTGGATCTCGGCGAGCGTGATCTTCATTGTCTGTATCAGGCTCTGAGTCTACTTCATGATCTTGTGGTGAAGCATGGGACTGCTCTTTGAATTCTTCAACCGTCATTTTCTGTGGTCGTTGTGGCGAGTGTATTGTCAAGACGCCACAGACATCCATCCCCCACAAATCTTAATTACACCCACACTAGAAACCAACTTTTTGAGTAAGGAAAGCAATCCAATATACATATATGTTACAAGAAACGGTAGAACTTATTTGCGTAAATAAAAGAAAATCTAATAAAAAAAGTCCACAGCTTTAGTGAGCTTCTGGCTGAGCAAGAATGTACTCGACAGCATTGTCAACGGACTTGATCTCATCAGACTCGGCACTGCATCATAATAGTTAGCATCACATTCTATCTCAATCAAGTTAAAACATACTCTGGAATCTCGATACCGAATTCCTCCTCAATGGCGACAACGACCTCGACGGTGTCGAGACTGTCCAAGCCAAGATCACTTGCAAAGTTGGCAGTTGGAGTAATCTAACCAGTTAGCTATTTCTGCTTTTCATATTCCATCACACATACCTTGGAGGCGTCAGACACCTTGTCGAAAGCTCGGAAGACATCCATGATTCGCTTCTCAACCTCTGGCCGGCTCAAGTGCGATGCAGCAGAGTACTGTCGCACCCACATGCTCATCGTGGATGGTGCACGGATGGCCACCTGTCGTGGGGCAATAGTTCGGGCAGCAAGTCGACCGGCAGATAGAGATTGTCTCCACATGATTTGTGTAATTGTGATAGATGGGTTTGTGTCGAGTGTGTGAGTACTTCTCAGGCAAAAAAGTCAAGAAATCTTTTAGTGTGGGCAATTTTGGTCCAATAACTGTCTTGGGGTTTGGGAGTTGGGCGCGCGCGCTCTCTCTCTCTTCGCTATTCTATCGGGTGCGGCTGAATGCGGAAGTGGCCGGTGATGGAAAATGTCAAAAATCTCTATTACAACAAACAAAACATAAAGAAAGAAAGAAAAAAATTGAAACAAAATACTTATCATGAATTAAATACCTGATGGAGTCCTGTAGTAGCTGTACTGGTCGTTCTCACCACTGGAGGCCATTGGGAATGTGTTTTGACTAGCCCAGTCGGAAACGAGCTGCTGCTGTTGCTGCTGAGCTTGTCGAGCCGGCGGCACTCGTCGAGGCTGCTGAGGGTTCAATGAAACCGTCCTAGAGCTGGCACTCGATTGAGATCCTCGCCGATAAACGTGGACGCTGTTGTTTGGGGTGCCCTGGAGAGACCCGGGTACGTTGCTGATACTCGGGGTGGAGTTGTGGCCACCCAAGCCAAGATCCGGCGTCGGCGGAACCGAAGTGTGAGCCGTAGTCACCATGTGAGGTCGCGAAGACATCGACGATGACGCGTTGTTACGAGCCGTCGAGTTGCTGATGGTGGTGCCATTGCTCAAGGTGGGCGACACACTGGTAGTGGACGCGGCATACATGCCGTTTCGTGAAGATCCATGCAATGAGGAAGAAGAGTTGTTCAAGTTGGGAGTCGACAAAGGCGAATCACCATTCTCCTGGAATAACTCCTGTCTCGAGTTCATCTCCTGGCGGTAGATTTCTTGTCGAGACTCCTGTCTTGAAATTACCACTCGCCTCGCTTCTTCGTAACTATCGCTACCGATCAGTGAAAGCTCTGGTGCGAAATTTCGCTGGAAGAGCTGATTCAACGACTCATGCAATGGTCGCAGGGTCGCCGGCACCACCTTGCCGTGAATCGTGAGGCACCGCTGGATTGCGGCAGCGTAGTCCAGGAATGCAATTTCAAGCGAGGAAACAAACTGGCTAGTAGTTGGATCAAGCTTGAGGTTGTCATCTTCCAAGAAGCTTCGATAAATCTGAATGCCTCCATTGACTGGTGAGTCGACAGAGCCCGAAAGAACCAAGTCCAATCGCGAAACAGTACCCTGGTCAGCCTTACCAGTCTTGAACTGCTGCTCAAGGTCAATGAGCTCAGCAGTCTTGGAATCAATGAGGTTGAGGGCATTCTCCAAGGGAGACAATCGGACAACCGCCACTTCCTTCACCTCTGATCGCTTAACGATTGTTGGGAACGATTGATACGTTTCGTAAGTAGTCTTTTCGACCCACAAATCTAGCGGAGAAGTGTTTCCTGGAAGTGGTCGCGAGTATGAGAAGAAGCGCATGTTCATTCGAGCGATATACTCCTTAGCACCCTGGGAAGTTGCAGGCAAGCCTGCAATGCTGTCGCGGATATCCTGGTCAGGAGCGACAGTTGACACAAACAGGTACTGGCCATCATTCTTGGCATCCTGCTCCCGGGATACAATGTTGGCGCCTGGGTAAATCTTATGCAATCGCTCGTGAATAGTCTCGAGCTTTTCCCAAGCTGTGCCTTCGAAAATGAACTGCCGGTTTCGAAGAGATCGAGGGAACCCGATACCAATGTATGACACTCGGAAGTATGCTGGCTGGAGACGGTCAACATTGTCAACGCTATCATAAAGCTTGGCCAAGATTCGTGTTGCACTTGCAAGCTTCTTGAAGTCGTATGCAACAGTCTCATAAGCTTGCACAAGCTCTTTAGTAGCCGCAATAGCCTGTTCGAATGCCTTGCCTCGTGTGAAATTTTGGATAATGTCTTCGTAAAGCGCCTCTTTTCGCTCAAAGCTTGACTGCGCTGGGAATGGCGGGTGCTCACTGGCCTCAAGCTTGATATCATAGCTCCAGTCATATGCCGAGGCAAGTAGCTTGAGCGCAAGACCCGTCTGGGTGTAATTAAGCTTCGATCTGTTCCAAGTGGCAATGTCGTTGACATATCGCGAGAAAATCTCGACTCGGTCAATGTCCTTGAGGAAGTTGAGAACGTTGAGAGCGTGGAAAATACGATCATCATTGAATGCATCGCCAGGAGGAATGTTATACAAGTCAAGAAGAAGGTCCAAAAACTCTTCGACATCATCCATGAGTCGGAGAATGGCAGGGAACGCTTCATCCTCCCGGTCAATGTTGGAGTTTCGCAGGTAAAAGCTGAAGTTCTTCTTTTCAAACTGCTCTGGCAAGTAGGTTCGTGCTTGGAAGATATCATCAAGGGAAGCAATCATCTCTCTTTGCAAACCGCTCAAATCCTCGTTAAGGTTCCATTCACTGACAATCATCGTCTGCAAAATATGCACGGCTGCCTCTTGCACAGATGGATGTCGCACCAAACACAAGTTTAGCACTTCTCGCACCAAACTAGTCTCACCACCAAACATTTGTACCTGGAAGCCTCCAAACACTGGGATACCAAATCTAGCCTTATCTTCCATAGAAGCGGGCCAACCGATAGAGTCCCAGACATCTCTGAGCAAAGTGACCGCTCGGCTTCGAATGTCACCGGTGATTTTCCAAATAGCAACTCGCTTTTGCTCTGGGAGATGCTCAACAGCAATGTGTTCTGATCCAGCAAGCTGAAGAATACAGCTCAGGAAGTGGTGCCACACTGTGGAGTTGAAAGTGTCAGCATCATTGGGCGCAGGAATGAAGCGCGATTTCATCAACGTGCTCAGGTAGTCCAGACAGCCGAGTACAGTCTCATGATGCACAGCAAGCAAGGAGATCCAAGTTCGAGGGAACGATACACAATTGAGCATTGCGGTACATGCCCGAATAATGTTAGCTGCCAGTTCAGAAACCTGCTCCTCGCTGAGTGTAGAATCAGGCAAGTGGTGGCCACTAAAGTGAGCAATGTTCACAAGCAATGTGAAGACAATACCCAATTCAATAAGAGTTTCGTCAAAGTAAGTCTGCGTGACCATCGAGTCAACTGCTCGAACTTCGAATGGGTACTTGGTCGGGAACAATGGTGAAAATACAGTACACGAAGTTCGACGGTTCTGCTCCCAGTGGTTCAATAGCTCTGTATACAGCTTTGCACCGATTGGCAAGAGCTGGCCATATCGCTTACACACCTCAGGTTCCTCGTATCGCACTGGCCATAACACCCTGAACTGGGCGGCAAAAATGCCAGACAGGAGTCGAAGTTGTTCTTTTCGGCCAATGGTGAAATCGCTCGTGTCGACCCAAAATTGCAACGTCCACTTGATTGTATAAGCAGTGATATGCGGTCTGTATTTAGCCTGCTTGTAGAGAGACGATTCAGAGAGTCTCTTGATGAGCAGCAACCGTTGGGTGTTGATCTTGTCTTGATCCGTTCGGATGGAATCGATAGCTTCGATCATCAGCTGTGCAGTTTCGTCGGAGGGCAAAAACTGCTTCAAATTATCGTACCATTCAAAGAGATTCTGAACAGCGACAATCTGAAGCTCGATAAGGCCACGGTCTGGCTTGCACAAGATATTCTTGATGGCGTCCGTAATACGCTTCATGTACTTTCTGATAGCAATGGACACATTAGCCTGAGTTTCCTTGCCCCGGTCTGCATCAATTGCTGCTGAGGTAGATACCAACCGACTGATATACTCTGATACTTTGAACAGGTTAATGAGTAGTTGGTAACCCAGAGAGCTGGTATTCAGCAAGCACTTTTCAGTCAATGACAACAAAATTTCAGACATGCCAGCAAAGTTGTATCGATTGTCCATGTAGTCGTCGCCAAGGTACTTGTGTTCCTTTGATCGCGCAGTTACCTTTTCAAGCGTGTAAATCATGGCATGGAAGAGTTGCAATAGGAACTCCTCGCTTTCAATGTTCATAAAATGCGCTAGCATGTCGAATAAAGAGTCCAGAATGTCGTGAAATCGCTATAAATGTCAGTAAATTTGGGCCCTTGTTTGATTTAATCATACCTTCAAGAACTCCGTGTCCTCGACCACCTTAAACTTGGCAAGGGTGTTGCTTAGCTCTTCCGAGCCGTTCTTTTCATAGACAATCTTCCAATTTAGAATCTTGTCGATAGACAAGTCCGTGTTATAACCATTGCCAACGAAATCAATCAAAGTATTAATGGTAGCAACATTGGCACCGTCACGAATGAACGTAATAGCTCGCTTTCCAGACCACACACGATTTCCGTGCCACAGAGGAATGGAGCCTTGTCCGAAATATTGACCGCCAACATACAAATTCAAGTACACAATCTCATTCTTTTCAAAGTTCGATGCACCAACCATTTCGCCAACGACTTCATTGTTGTACACTGCGACGGAGTCCCAAGTGGAGGAACCTGGCGTGTTTGATGCTTCAGAGAAGAGTACCTGCCCTGATGACGATGACAGAGTCACCAGCAACAAATCTCGCACAACCACCTGTGTACTAGTCAACGAGAGCTTACCAAGGTGGATGTATACATCATCTCGTGGTTCACTCAAGGAGTTGACGAACAAACTCTTCGCAAAGCCAATTGCTCTATGAGAATCTTCTCTAGCAAGGTTCTCAATACTTGCAACTGAAGTACCCTCAAACTCCTTGACGGTACATACAACCTGCTCTGCTCTAGGAGTTACAGCACTGTTTTAAGTTAGTTTTTTTTGTCTTATTTTGTCGCACATTAGATCAATTCACATACACGCCGCGTGGACGACCACGAACAATTCGATCAACAAGTTCACCCCATCCACGATTCTCATCGTTCGGTTCGTTTTGTCCAAAGTAACTTCCGAACATTCGAATAGTGAAGGGTGATTCGACAGATTCTTCCATTCTGAAAAGTCGCGATACATCAGCCGCACCAGCTGCCACACCGCGTTTGCCATGGCCCTTGTGGTCCTTGTGTCTTCCCTCCTTTTGAACTGGAACTGTACCGTTTCCGTTAGGTCCTGCAATCTGTGGTGCTCTATTTGGCATGCCATTAAGCAAAGCTTGCACCGTGGCACCGCCAGTCTGTGATCTAAGAGTTACGTCTTCGTACACCTTAGCGATCAAAAACACATCATCCTTGGTGATGGAAATAGGCAAGTCTCTGAACAATACAGCTGACAGATCAGTCAGCTCTGTGTCAGCACTGACCTTGACCTGGAAGGACTCAGTAAGTTGATGAGTTTTCGTTCTCAAATGCAAATGAACGGTTAACCCATGACCATAACCCTGACCGACACAGGACTTGAAGTCGACTAAAATGTGTTTAGGCACAGTGGCTTCCTTGACTATATCGCCAACAACTGCGTGGTCCGGGTAGTTGGGTGCCAATGCCAGGAGCATCTGCTCCTGAGCAAGCTTGACTGGGCCGTCTCGCCCAGAGAGAATTTCGCCAGAACTTGGCTCTCGGACCACAATACCTCGCTTGAGCATCTTGGTTACTCGAGCAATTTGCCAAACAGCCTTCTTTCTTGCAATGACTCGTTCATTGTTTGTCAACAAGCCGTACATCAATTTTCGTCGAATGTCGTACAAATCCTTGATGATCTCCTGAATTGTCGTGACTAGAGCGTAGTCACCATGCAAAAAGTGGTGAAAAACGTAGGTATTGTACCACTCCTTAATGACAGATGTAATGTCATCTACTAGTGGCTCCCCTTCCATGGTAGGCTGCTCAATGCCGAGTCGAAGAGCAGGAATTGCTGGCGGCTGGGGCTTTTGCGTCGTCTGCGATTCGAGGCCTTCCTTCTCTTCAGGCGTAAAGTCAAACCATTCCTTGATCGAAACAATCACTGTCGGGAAAACACCTGTAGCAATGTTCAGATCCAGCGACTTCAATGCTGCGTTGTTGATTTTTTTGCTCTTGGGCAATGGCTGATTGAACGCAGCTTGCGCTTTAGGCGAAGTGACAATGTAGCCGCGAAACCACTTGCCTGAGCTGTGACTTTCGAATATGTATACCTCGTCGCCTACATTCAAAGCGGTATCGATGTTTGGAACAGCAGAATCGACGTGAGGGCTGTATCTGCCAATTGCAACGCCGCGACCAATGCGCGGCAGAGGAGTCCATTCGCCCATTGAAGCCTGGTGGCTATGGTGGTATTCGCCAGCGGCAGTCAGCACGCCGTTGGTGGCCGGATCGGTGACCATTAGAGTTTAATAACTAGCAAGATCCGGGGTGTGTTGAGAATAAGGTTGATGGGAGTGGTGGTGAAGGTGAAAAAGTAGAGATCAATGGTTTTAGGATTGGCAGTCGCCAGCAGCAGCGGCGGCGGCACGACGGAAAATAGGGGGCTGCTAGTTCCGACAGCAGCGCCTGAAGTTTCTCAATCTGTTCTATCGCGCACTCGAAACGTTTTTTTCTCAGGACATGCAGCGCATGCAGATAGGCGCGTTGCCAAAAAGCAATCCCGGATTGAGACCCGCAGCTGAACGTCCCTTGACGAGTCTGGGGTATCTGAGTCCATGGCGTTCGGCTGCGTGCCAGCTCAGCAGAATCTGCCAAAGTAACATAGGTGAGTTACAGGATTTACACAGTTTTTTACTACAGATAACTTCACTTCCAGCAACAACTACGAGGCATTCAACGGCGTCCTTTGAGGGGTCGTGCTGAGTTGCAAGGATCTCCCTCACGCCATGCGCCGCCTGATGAATCACCTTAACCGAGCTTATGCACGCTCGGCCACCGTGCATGGACGCTTGTTGCAGTCCCCATTGTATTCCTGGCGAAGGCCCAACGCCTTCAACGGCGGGGCAAGATCTGAAAGAAAAAAGCGTTGAGATCTGATTTGTAGTGCCTGTCCATAGCCACGCCAGCTCAAGAGTTTTAAGGCGACGAGGTGTACTTCTGCTGCTATGAGTGGCAGAAATTCACGACGCAGTTGCAAGCAGCAGTGAGACAGTTCCACCAGCAGGAACCGAGCGTTTTCTGGCCCGTGTAGGGGTCAGATGTGCAGTGGTGTAGCGAGCAGGCTTTTGAGGTGTACTGGAATTATATTTTCTGATTACAATACTGTACAAGAATTCAGATAATACTTGTTCTAATACAAAAAAGTTGCTCTATCGAAGTGTCGGGTACGATGCGGATCACGCTCTGCCATGTACAGATGCATCCATGCGTGCTGCCTAGAAGCGCTACTTGGAGCGTTGTGCTAAAAGATCCTTGCAAGCATATGCATGAGGCCTTGTCACGCACAGCTTTTAATAATAAATCAAGACCGGCAATTCACCGTACACCCATACCAATTAGTGTCTAGAGCATTTGACGAACAATTTCGCCAGAAATATTTAGTCGTGTTGCCAACTACAAGGATCATACGCTACATGCACCGGTTTTTCTTGGCCAGGTAGCATGAAACGGTTTTTTGCCTGCCAAATGACCCGAGCTATTAGCACCAGATTGTACAGAGTTTTCTGGCCATCAGCTCAAGCTCGTAGATATCGGCGCGTACACGTGCGCAGGAATTTGATGGTAGCATCCACGATAACTAAAACTACAGTACAGTTGAACTTTGGAGCAAGATTAAGTATCGACGCCAATTTCGAACCAAAACTACCTTTCACTGCACTTATTAGCGCTCATCTGCACTTCACCTAGCTGATATTTATTTTGTACCATATTTTTGTTTTAGTACATCCGATTGTACAGACGACGAAATGAAAAATTCAGCCGCACGGTGGTGAGGCGAATCGTTACGCGGGATTTGTTCCCCCTACAAGTATGGGATTATATGAAATTTTCTCCAATAGGCTGCTGTCAGGAACCTACTCATAATATCGAGCATCGAAATCGAACTGACAACAGCTGCTCAGGATTCATGCTTCAGACTCCTCATAGAGTATCATGTCAAACCAATCCAATCGGTGAATACTCCATTCAAAGTGTCGTTATCATTTCTTCTCCAAATAGGCCAAAAAGTACTCTAGTGCTAATCGGGCAATCTCAAGCATATTCTCTGATCTATCTTTGATGCCCGTGTGCCGTGCAACTGATATCTCTCCGTCGCTGTCACTCGAGATTGCAATGTAAGTTTGGCCAGCATTCTCACCAGGACCTGCCCAGCTCGTTTCTGAGAGACAGTATGTTGTTCCTAACTCGAATCTCAGAGTCCTGGCTAGCTTCTCTGCAACTTGTTGGCTCGGGCCACTAATTTCAAAGGGTTAGCGCGGATCACAAGCCGACACAACATACGTATAATTCTGCGTTTCCTCGTCGGACCATCCACTGAGCTTCAATCGAGATTTCAGTGAGTACGTAAGGGTACCGCCATGATAGTATTGTGAAGCGCCGGCTACTGATACAATATAGGCCGAGATCAGACCGCCACAAGCAGCCTCAGAGATTGATATAGACTCGTTTCGCTCCTTTAGCAACTGCCCGATTCTCAGCACCGTCTTTTTCACAGATTCAGGAGGAAATGACATGGTATCGAATCTAGCTGAAGTTTGTCGGCTTTTGCAATTGTCGAGTCGAACAGGTTCGGTAGTAGTTGAATCATTTCGGCTGACATATCGGGGCCGGGTAAACACTGATTTGGGAAGCCGCGACAACAACCTTTGCCGCCACTTACAACCAGTGCTCCACAACATCGATCACAACAACACAGGTATCATGAATGCCTCTTCAATTCTGTCGGTAAAGGCCGGTCTTGTACAATGGGATGAAGACACGAAAGTGGCCACTCCTAGAAGGGGCCAAGGCCAAGTTTCGGTGCTAAAGAATCCAGAGGATCCATCGCTATATTCGTTCAAGTGGGATCCACGAGGAGAGTTTCGACAAAAGTGCCCAGAAAGCGATATCTTGGATTTACTACTGTTCCCAGGCGATGCGATTTGGGAGCATGTTCCCGAGTGCACAACGGGCCGTGTATTTGCATTGACATACAAGAGTTCTGGACAGCGACTGCTGTTCTGGATGCAGACACCGAATGAAACTGGCGGTGTTGCTGATCTCACCGATGAAGACAAGAGGATTGCGCAGGAGATTTCCAAAATCCTCGATGACGATTCAATGATGGAAGAAGCGGACGAAGAGCTTCCCGACGCGGCTCCTATTGAGACGCCAGCTAGGTAGATATTCTTTTTTATGTGTGACGGTCTGCTAATACATATTTATAAGAGATCAAGTGACGACTGGCCTAGGTACGGTCTTAGAAAATCTACGACGCCAGCAATCGAGAGCAGGGGAGCAGCAATATCCAGTGACTGCTAGTTCTGATGTCATTTCAGTGTCCAAGTTGGTGCAGCATGTAGAAGGTTTGAGTGAAGAGGAACTTGAGCCGCTTTACGCCCGAATTCCAGATGCAATTCCGAAAACGCGACAAGAGCTTATCAGAGTGATTAGATCGTCTCAATTCGCCCAGTCGGTAAGCATGCTCGACAGCATCTTGTTGGACGGAGGCAGCTCCATTGTAAGTCAGCAATTAGGTATTCCTTATGAGGGAGAGGGTGTAGAAGGGTTCTTGCGAGCATTGCGTTCACAGGCAAAAAGTGAGAATGAAGATAGCGAGGAAAAAATGGAAGAGTAGAGTAAAATAGAGTAGAGAAGAGATCCATAGTCGATACGCAAATCAAAAGCCCACCAGCTCAGTTATCCGCTTACTCAAAATTTGTTGTAAAATTTAATCGTTTCTCTTGGTACATCCTCGTTGGTACTGGACGATTTATAATAAAAATTGGGCACTGGACGAGTTCAACATAGAGAGACCAGCCGCACGCCGAAAGGCTTGAAGCAAGATTTTAACTTCAATCTTGTTGCTTCGCTTGACCATGCGAGCTGGATAATAGCCAAAATTACTGATATCAGTATCCGGATACCAAACATAGATCACTTTGATTAAGATTCCTAAACCCACGAATGCTAATGTAAACGTGCAATCGTCACAGCTGCAGTAGACGCGCAGAAACACCATCTTTTTTGAACAGTCGCAAACCTAATCTTTGGACTCGGCTACACCATTTGCAAAATAAAGTTCGACCCCATTCGATCGCCTGCAGGACGTGAAGGTAAACGGCATCAAAAACTGTAACTTTTCAGTTCGAGGCTACGCGTCAACACAGGTGCCTCACACCACGCTTGGAGGAAAACACGTCGGCCACTGGTAATTTTTCGCTCGCCTCCACGCCCAAACATACACGCCCGCTTCTTCCCCCTTATTTTAGCACCACGCACTCGAAAACACGCGCTATCGAAGACCGTATAGACCGGGCACTCAGCGTGCAAATTTCAATTGTATGTATGAAATATTGTCTGCAGCCTGCTGACTCACCCAGAAAAGCCGTTAGAGCTAGGATACCCCCCGTTTTGAGTGCTCTGGACTCTTCATTCCGTATGTTAACGGCCGTGGTGGACCCAAGACATCAAAGTTAGGACCAGTAAACATCTAACAAACACAGACCAACGGCACCATGTCATCCAATGGCGGAAACGGTAACGAGCTCCATACGCACCTCAAAGACATTCAGAACCGTATGGAGCGGTCGGCCAATGCAAATCAATCTAAAAAGGAAGCTGAACTAGAGCTGGAGCAGCGCCTGAGAGCTCTTGCTGATTCCCATACTACCAACGAGGACGAAAAACAGACAGATATCCTCAGAACACGACTTGATGAAATCCAACGAAACTATAATGATGTTGTCAGAGATGGAGATACACTTTCGGCCCAGCCTGTAAGTGAACTTACGCAGTGTGCTTTGCTAACAATATTCAGGATGAGCTTTCTGGGCCGGCATTAATATCACCGACTAAAAAGCCAATGAAAAAGTCCACGGCCGTCACATCAAATTTAGGCAGCACAAAATCGAATGATGTACAATTCGCTGCTGATTTGAGCGAAGGGCTTCTGGTTCAGTGCCGAAAGCTCCAAGCGATGATAGTCGAACGTGACAAGTCTATCAATGACCTCAAATCAGAGAAGGACTTACTAAGATCAGAATCTAATTCTTTACAAGCTAAGCTTACAGCCATGTCTGATTTTGAACGTACGTGACACCACTGTTGAGTAAATCAAGCTAACTAATGCTTAGAGCGCATGAAGGACGAGAACTGGGAACTGGAAATGCAGGTTCAGACTCTCAAAAAGGAATCCACAAAGCATTCCGAAAATTTCAACCGGGCAACAAACGAGGCAGGTAAACTTCAAAGCGACAAAAACTTACAGCTCGAGACAATCGAATCTCTCAAGCTCAAAGAAGTCCAGCTTAGAAAGGAACACGAGGCGCTTAAGTCAAAGCACGAATCCGAAGCAAATGTCCGAAGGAAAGAGATTGAGGAGCTAAGATCGGAAAACGCAGAACTTCAGCAGTCCGTTACGGAGCTTAAGCAAGAGATCAATCATCGACCGACTCTAGGAGCTGCCATACCAGATTTTGAGCACACCGAGTACGACGAAGGCGACATACCCGACTCTGACGCATTCAACACTCCGGAGAACTCACCTCCTCATTCTCCTATCAAGGCAACCCCATCACGAAACACTGCTTTGGAAGCTGAAACAGTAAAGAGCTCTCTTGGACATGCCCAGAAACTTATTTTGAACCTTCGGAAGCAACTCCAGCGTGAGAGACTTGATAAATCAGAGCTTGATAGAATGCTTAATGATGCCCGTGAGGGACTCGACACAATTCTTGGTGCGCCATCTCTCAAGTCTAAGCGATCTAAGAACCTTGGTCGTGGTGCTACTGTAGGCGCTTCAGCCGTTGCAGCAGGCATCTCCCTTGGAGCCTTGCGAAAACCAACCTCTCGTGTGTACGAGGATGAACCTAGCGACTCTCCAAGCTTCGGACACGCTGAAGGGTGGGAAGAAGCCAGTGAATCTGATTTCCAGTCTGCGTTCGAGACTGCTCAGGAAGACCCAACAGACGATAACTATCACACAGGCATTGAGACTTTGGATGAACACTCTGATGACCAAGACACTGAAACGGAAAGTGGTGTTCCTACGCTACGGCGGTTTGATCAGTCCACCACTCTAACGTCAGAAGATGATGACAGCGATGTACCTTCTCATGTTCGTGCTCGAAGAAGAAACTCGCGATATCGGGCATCTTATCTCAATCTTAAGCATAACCCTGTTGCCAACTCTCCATCGGCTAGCTCTGCACATGATATGACTCCGGTGAAATCTCTAGCCAACGAGTTCCTATCGGTTGAGGACATTGAGCGTCATGCTGCTGATAATGGGCTGGTAGCCATCCCTGAGGATGAGTACAATGCACTTGTCGCACAATCTGAAGCCCAGCGGGTCCCTGCTACTGAGGACGAGTTGGCCGTTGCTGCTGCAAGCTTGAATTTGCAACTCGTGCCAACTGACGAACTCCATACCCTCAAAGCATCGGCCGACAAGCTGCGATCAGAAAAATCGCTCAGTGAAGTTGCCGCTGGCCTTGGCCTTGTGACACTTACCAAGAGCGCTTTGGACAAGCTCAAGAGCCCGACCGCCAGTGACGTTCACACATATGCTGGGACTCATGGTCTCAAGGCTGTACCAATTGCTGACCTTGACAAAGCCGATGCTGACTATAAGAGTCTGAGTGCCAAGCATGACGAGGCATTTGCTAAGCATTCGGCAGCTGTAGTGGAACTTGATGGTTTGAAGAAGGCTCACGATAGCTTGACTGGCGAACACTCTCAGCTGAAAACCGCTCATCAGCAGCTAGCAGATGCCCATAAAGAGCTTTCAGAGAAGAATATTCAGACGATTGCAGACCTTGAGGTTGCGAAAGAGAATCTTGCTTCTGCGAAATCTGACCATGAAGGGTTGACTAGTGACATTGCAGCACTGCGATTGGAGCATGAGCAGCTGAGATCATCCCATGCAGAACTTCAAGGTAATCGAGATGAGCTCCAGACTGAACTCGACACTCTGGGTGGTGAGCATACCAAGACTACTATTGCTCATGAAGCTCTCCTGCGTAAGCACCAGGATCTCTCCAGCGATCATGAGGAGCTTCTCAGAGAGCACTCTCGAAATTTGACTACCGATGAGCTTCAGTCGAAAGCTTCCAAAGTTGGGTTTGTCGCCCTCGCAGCTGACGAGCATTCCAAGCTTGTCCAGTCAGCAAAGAATCCGAGTCTTGACGAAGTCAAATCTCACGCTGCAAACCACGGATTGGTTGCCATTCTCAATGACGACCACGATCGGCTCACAAATCCGACCAAAAGCGACCTACAGTCAAAAGCAGATGCTATGGGTTTCACTCTTTTGGACGTTTCACATTATCAGGATCTCAAGCGTATCGCGGAGTCGCCTTCCACTAAAGAGCTTGAGGCTCATGCTGAGAAGCTTGGCCTGGTTGCTGTTCCAAAGCAAGACTACTCTGCGCTTGTACAAGCGAATGATTCACCGACTTTGGAGTATCTTAGCGAGAAGGCAAAGGGTCATGGCGCACTTGTTATTGCTGAGTCTGATCATGCTAAGCTCACTAAGCAAGCCACTGAACCTGATGTAAATTTCGTCGTTGCTCGTGCCAAATCTGCTGGTTTGACAACTGTGCCAGTCGGAGAGTACGATGAACTTGTTCGAAAGGCCAACGAGCCTGATGAAGATCACATCAAATCCAAAGCAGCAGCTCTTGGATTGGTCGCTCTCGGAGCCGCAGAACACAAGAGGCTGGTTAGAGCTGTCGAGAAACCTACCCGGGAGGAGATCGAACAGCGGGCCAAAGATAGCGGCTTGGTAACTTTGGACCAAGGTGCTCATGGTGATCTAGTCCGTCTAGCACACTCGCCGAGTGTGGAGGAGGTTGAAGCCAAAGCACGTGCCTTGGGCTACACCACATTGGCAACGGAGGAGTACAAGAAGCTGACACAGAAGGCCACTGAACCTACTCAGGAGGAACTATCTCAGCACGCCTCAAGCAGAGGCTTGGTGTTGCTTGATAAAGAGGCCCATGACAGACTCCAGAATCCAACCTCTGAGGATATTGAGAATGCTGCCAAGACGCATGGCCTTGTTGCAGTTCCTGTTGCCAAGTTCCAGAGTATTAAGGACGCTGCCGAGGCTCCTCCAACCAAGGGATGGGTCGAAAGTGCTGCGGCCTCCTTGGGTCTTGCTACCATTGCTACTGTCGAACTTACGAAGCTCCGACAGCCTCCACCAGAGCCTAGTTTCGATGCAGCGAGGGCTATTGTCGAGAAGAGCGGACACTCTGTTCTTGCTAGCAAGGATGTTACTGCTCTCAAGAACCCAGACGCTTCTACGGTCGCTGCGTATGCCCAGAAGCACGGTCAGGTAGTGATTCCGAAAGAAAAGTATGAAGAGCTCTCTAAACCTTATGCTCCTACTAAGGATGAGATTGCAGCTCGAGCAGAATCATTCGGGCTTGTTGCTATTCCGGAAGCAGAATACGCCAAGCTCACTGCAAACCTCACAAAGGAAGAAGTCGCTGACAAGGCGAAGAGCTATGGCTTGGTCACTGTTCCACAGCAGGACTACGATGAGCTCGTCGCTCGGCCAGTGGAATACAAGCCAACGCAGGACGAGCTCAGTGCGCATGCCGGTGCTGCAGGCTTGGCTTTGTTGCCAGCTGCCGAGCTGGTAGCTTTGAAAGAGCGTGTTAAGGCGGAGCCATCTCGTGAAGTTCTTGAAAAGTCTGCTTCTAACCAAGGCTTGGTACTAACACACTTGAGCGAGCTTGAGGATTTGCGACGTCGAAGTGCTACACCGTCGAAGGATGAGTTGACGCGCATGGCTACTCAGTCTGGTCATGCACTTGTGACGCTATCTGCTCTGCAGGATCTCAATAAGCGTGCAGAGGAGCCACCACGAGAAGCTGTGCTCAACTCAGCGCAGCGTCTTGGTCTTGTCATGCTTTCCAACCGAGATCACTCCGATCTCCGTCGGGCCGCGGAGGAGCCAACTGTCGAAGAGCTCAAGGAGAAGGCAGCGGCTGCGGGCTTGGAGGCAATTCCAGTCGGCGAATACAATGAGCTTAAACGGAAAATCGATAGCCCAAGTAAGGGTGAACTTGTCATTGCATGTGACGCATTGGATATGATTGCTGTTCCCCGCGCAGACTACGACCTGCTAGAGAAGACTGCCGTGGAACCAGATACAGATCACGTTAGCAAGCATGCTAAGCGACTCGGTCTTAGTGTTCTCACAGCAGCGGAATGGAATGATTTGCGACGAAAGGCCACCCAGCCGAACAGAGAAGATCTGGAGGCTCAGGCTAAGCGACAAGGTCTGATTCTTTTGCCTGCTGATGAGTACTCTGCTATGAGTGACAAGGCCGACAAATTCGACAAGGGTCAACGAAACGAGGTTACTACTGGTAGCAACGCCTTGCTTCTCAGTTCAGTGGCTGCTAAGCGAGACCATTTTGAAGGTATTATCAAGCAGAGCCAAAAGGGCAAGGATAAGGCCAGTGGCGAGAAGATTGTGGAGTCTATGCGGTCTTTGGGATATGTGCCTGTTGCCAAGGACGAGTATGAGCAATTGCTTGAAGCGCGAAATGCTAGCGAGCCAACCAAGAGAGAGGTGCTTCGACATGTTAAGAATCTTGGCATGGTCGCAATCGCTGCGGACGAGTACAAGCATCTTGTGAAACGAGGACACATGCCAAAGAGCAGCGTCGGTTCCGACAGCATGTTCGACGATTCGTCGTTCTTGTCCAATGTTAGTGGAACGCCTAAGCGAGGATCGATGCGGGATATCAGCAGCTTTGCTGATTCACCAGGCGGTACTGGCAACACTTCCGAGCTTGAAATGCAGACTGTCCCTGCAGACTATCTAGCTTCATTGCGACGAATTGCAGAGAATCCTACCAAGGAAGATATCGAGTCACTCAGCAAGAAGGTGGGATTGGTTGCCTTGGCTGCACCAGAGGCTTCAGATGATAAGGAGCTTGTTGCTGTGCCTGCTGAGGAGTATAGCCAGTTGCAGAATTATGCTGCTGATGCGGACGTTGTCGCTGCTCGAGCTAAGGAGCTTGGCTTGGTGGTAATGTCTCCAGAAGATTACAACGAGCTTACAGCTGTTGAAGAGCCACAAGCCGCTCCAATCGTCGGTAAGGAAGAAATCGAGGCAAGGGCCAAGGAGCTTGGATTCATTATGGTGGATGAGAACGAGTATGAGGAGTTGCACAAGCCATTGGAAGATCGGGCCAAGGACTTGGGATTGGCTACAATTGCTGCTGCGGAACTTGTCAAGTTGCAGCGACCAGTTGAGGAGCAAGCTAGGGATATCGGCTATGCGCCTGTGTCCAAGCCGGAGCCGTTGACAGAGGAAAAGATCAAGGCTGAAGCCGCAAAGCTTGGCTTGGCTGTGCTGCCAGTGACGCGTGATGAAGACAAGCATCGATCGGTGATTTCTCTTGCTTCTGATACATCTTACTACTTGTCTCCTGAGGAGATTCAGGATCATGCAGAGAGGGCAGGCTTGCGGGCCATTCCAGAGGAAGAGTATAATGATCTAAGGACAGCTCGAACTCCAGTGCCTGCTGCTCCGGTAGCGACTTCTTCTGCGCTGACGTCTTCAGATTTGTCCGCACGTGCTCGAGACTTGGGAATGATTGTTCTCTCTACTAGTGAGTTTAGAAAGTTGTCTAATCCGTCACCACATTCTCCACCTCTTCAGCAGCAAGCGCCGCCGCCACCACCACCGCAGAAGCCGCTTAATGCCGAGGATGTTAAGCGAGAGGGTACTAGACTTGGTCTGTCTGTGCTCAGTGCTCACGAGATTAATGTTCTCACTCAAGATGCTCATGCTCGATCCCAGTCCAAGATCCAGGACCAGCAGCAGCAAATTGAGAAGCAGCAGCGAGAAGTACAGGCTCTGCAAGAGCAGCTGCAACAGCAGGCTGCAAATAGATTGCAGTATTCTCCTGGAGCAGAAGCTCGACTGCGAGATGTCAATCGCGGATCTTCTGTCATGCTCAACAACCCACGGGGCGCGGCTCAATCAGCTGTCGTGGTTGATGGCGACGATGACAGCTTGACTTCTACAGAGTCGACCAAGCACCACCGATACTCGTATGCGACGGCCACTTCTTCACTGGTCGACCAGCCCGGTATTGTTGCACGAAACAAGTCCAACTCTTCGCGATCGAGCAGTGGGCGACGGCTCATGGACGCTCCTCAGATTCGCCAGAGCCCTGGAAGTTCATTGTCGGTTGCGAATTTGGCGGTCAGCAACGCTACTATCAACACTGCCATGTCTTTAAGCGAGCGAAACATGATTCCATACGTGACGCAAGTGGTGATTGGCGAGTTTTTGCACAAGTACACGCGGCGAATTGGGGTCAGCGGCATTTCGGACAATCGTCACGAGCGGTACTTCTGGGTGCACCCGTACTCGTTGACTCTGTACTGGTCCAAGGAGAACCCGTCGATGGAGGGAACGCATAGCTCTAGCCGAGTGCGATCTGCGGCGATCATTTCCGTGCAGGCTGTGGAGGATCTCAACCCGCTGCCCCCGGGACTGTATCACAAGAGTTTGCTGATTGCCACTACTGAGCGGACGATCAAGGTGACGTGCCCGACGCGGCAGCGGCACAATGTGTGGTACAACTCGCTGCAGTTTTTGC
This sequence comes from Blastobotrys petasosporus, assembly GCA_030580095.1. Lineage (NCBI taxonomy): Eukaryota > Fungi > Ascomycota > Dipodascomycetes > Dipodascales > Trichomonascaceae > Blastobotrys > Blastobotrys petasosporus. Next base: position 10,447 of record JAKTSG010000061.1, on the reverse strand, counting down.
TGCGGCGGTCGTCTGATGACTTGGTGTTGGAGGAGGACGAGGAGGAGGAGCATGAGAATAGTGCGCCGGTAGATAGCAGGTTTGAGCGAGAGCGGGCGAGGACTGCGAGTTCGTCTGTTCCGAGAGGGCGGCCGCGGGTGCTGAGTTTGAGAAGAAGTCTTGCGCCTGAGATGAATAGTAATGTGCGGCAACCGAGTAGAAGTTCGTTGCAGAGACAGTAGCGGCGAAGCGGAGCGCAGCGACGCTTCTTTTTTTGGATGAATTTTTTATGATTTTGTACTTTTTTGACTATAATTTTGTATTAATTTTAATGATAGATTTTTGAATATTTGTAGCGCAGCGACGCTTCTGCAGTTCTTTTGCCCTGCTTGATGATTTTGAATAGTTCTCTTTTTTAAATCTTTGATATCAATTATACATATTATAACAATACCATACTAATTCTCCAGGAAACCCCACTACTTAACCTAGGATCAAAGAGTTCTAACAGGTAAGACATCGCCGCGCCGCACCATTTGATTCCGACACACCCCCACAAATGGACGACACTGAATCTGTCCAGAAACAACTGACCGCACGGCTCGAACGCACGACGCAGTCGGTGCAGCACCTGCTCGACTCCCAATGGGACGGTCTGCAATCGCAAAAATCGCGCCTGATCCACACCGCGCGCCGGGGCATCTCTCGAGCCATGGCCGACATGCTCGACACCACCGCTTCACTGGCCGAACTCACCAGCACGCAGATCGCACGCCGGGGGGAAACGCTCGAGAAGTTTGAGCGCGATCAGAGGAGTGTCGAGGAACTTCGCGCCAGGGTCCGGGAGATCGAGGTGGACAGCGAGGCGGCTGCGGAGCTCGAGCAGCTGGTGCGCGAGGAGAGCGAAGTGCGGGGGGAGATGCTGGATTTGGAACGACGGATGAATGAGTTGAAAAAGCGCAGGGACGAGTTGGCAGTGGAGGTCAAGTTTGCACGCAGCAAAGTGGCCGCCAAGTCGAGTCGGTACAGGGCGCAGCTGGTCGCTCTAGAGGGCCAGGGCGGCGGTGATGACGAGACTGTTCGACGCGAGATGCAGGCGTTGGAGGCGATTAAGAAGGAGCACGATACCGGCGCCGAGGCGTTGAGGGACGGGATCGTGGTATGGAAAGACGTGTGCCTTGCTGTGACGGAACTAGAGCGGCAGCTGGTGGAAGACTCGAACAGCGCGCATGGATTGGTTGGTGCAGAAGAAAAGATTGCTGGTGCTGCTCAAGTCGTGAAAAGGAACTACGAAATTGCTGAGAAGAACGGATGGAGTTTGTTGCAAGTGGCGATCACGCACGAACTAGAAGCGTTGGAGGAAGGGATTGAGATGGTTAGAGTGCATGAAAGCGGGGTGCTCAGTAAAAGCAGTAAAGATACAGTATGAATGTACAATATTTATAATAATGACATGAAAATAATAATAAAGAATAAATACCCTCCAAGAGGTCAAATAAATAGTAATTGTCACCGCTTCACCGCGGTCAGTAGGGGCGGGAACCCCATAGACTTGTGTGCATTCTGAGGAGTGTCATTAGGTTCCGAAGATGGCCGAGAGGTGGTCACTGGGGTGGACGACGGCTTGGTCGTCGCCGATCGAGGGGTGGTGAATGAAGGTGGCGCAATGGATGCCATCTCGTTCAGCGATTTGGTGGATAGAGTAAGCGGTGGTGGTACGGTAGGAGTCTTTGGTCGTGCACTAGGTGTGGTAATTGGCGGCGGCGCAAGTACCGCCGGGGTGAGAGGCGTGGATGGTGAAGATACAGTAGTGTCTTTGATAACCAAGGCAGGCGGTGGAGCAATCTCCACAGCACGTCGCTTCTGCGGCGTGGGGTACTCGTCGTCGTCGTCAGCTTCTTCGAGGAACTGGCGCAGCAAGTTTTTGTTCTTGACAATCATTAAAAGAGCTTCGGAAAGGTCCGAATTCGACGACATGCCATCGATCAACGCACGCATACTCTCCTGCTCCTGAGCAGTGTCGTCCAACTTGATGCGTCGTTGAATAGTAGTCGGCGTAGATGTCAACTGGGCCTCCTTCTCCTTTCGTCGCTCACGTCGCTTTTCAATCTCGTCAGAAATCCATTGCGATTTTTTATCACTGTCATCTGGGCCAAATACCTTGTTGGCACGCTTATGCACCCGCATCTTGAGATCATTCTCCTTGTTCCGCTCCGCATTCTCGTTCCTCCATCGCTTCTTGCGCTCTCGATTGTCTATTCGCACCCGCTCCTTCTCCTCTGGAGTCATCATCTCGGCTCGAATCTTCCGCACTCGTGCCAGCACCCGCGACCGGGCCCGCTTGGCGTCTTCATCCGGCACACCGCCAACATCGTCGGTCCATTCTTCAATAGCCGCACTGAGCATATCAATCGCTTCAGTACTCAAGCCGCCGTCGCCGCCTCCGGTAGATTCGCTATTCTGCGACGACGACGAAGCCGCCGCAGCATTCTCCAGGAAATTCACAAGCGTGAATTCATTCTGCTTGGCTCTTCGCCGCTTTGACGATTCCGTCGTGGTTGGCCCTTCTACTATCGTCGCGGCGGCATCTGGTTTGTTGTTCACCAAGATCGTAGTCCGCTGCAACATGGGCTTGGTGCCATTCGTGGTCTTTGCGTCTGCTGGAGGGGTATATACTTGGAACTTTGTACCTGTCGTAGACTTGACTGCGACATTTGCATTCGCGGGTCTCGTATGCTTGGCCGCAGCAGCAGAATATTGCGACGGCTGGAATATCGCACGTCTGTTCAACATGGGATCAATCTTTGATGGCGCGGGTTCTTTCCTCTGCATGCTGGATCGTGTCCTGGCCAGCGTTTCCGCTATAGTCAACCCACCAGGCTCAAACGCTGGCTTCGGCGGCGGCGGCGGAGCCACCTTCGCGGCAGCAGCAGCAGCAGCAGCCGCAGCTGCAGCTTGAGTTGTATCTTTCTTAGCTCTCGGTTTACGTGTGGTTGCTTTTTTGGCTGTCGTTCGGCCTTGTGTTGACGACTTTGTAGTGCCAACATTAGGGGGTGCGACACTCGATTCTCGACTACTCTCCGCAGGAAGAAGTGTCCGAATCAGCTGTTCCAATGTAGAATCATCACCGCCATTGTCATTCTCTAGCATATCTCCTTGGGTCAAGTTGGACACCAAATCCTCCAGGTCTGCCTCCAGCAACGACTCATCACCAAGGTGTGAGCCACCACCACCAGTATTAGCATCGTGCAATATCGTAGCATGGTTGTGGTCGTCTGTGTCGTTCTCGCCACCCAGCGCCATCCGCAAACTATCATACAGCAGATCTATATCCATATCGCCGCCATGAGCCGCAGACTGCGTGTCATCGTGAGTGTGATGGTCACTTGTCTGCTGGTCGACTGTGCCAGCAGACTCCAAAAGGTCTCTCAGCTCAGCCTCAAAGTCGTCGCTCTTGTTGTCCCCCATATTCAAATAGTTGCGAGTAGTATGGAGGACCGTGGCTGGTATAATTCAGTCAGTAATGTACGCGTTATCGTGAAACCAAAAAAAGGTTTGAAAAAAAATGCTGTTGGTGCCTGATTACACTTTGGGATCGAAGTAGTGAGAGAATGAGAGAATGGGGCCTCGCGCGCGCATTAGAGAGCTGTGCGGCTGAGAATCCACTATTCGCCTTTATAGAGACAAATATATTGAGGATTCTGAGTAAGTAATTTGTTGAAATTGACGAACTCTTTTATGGTGAAAATTGTCTGGTTCCTGATTGGGCTACCGTGCAACACAAATTTACCCATTCTACAATATCCACAAGAAAAGTCCCTACGAGATGGGACCCTTCACGGTCCCTCGCTTGGGACTACGCTACGCTTCGGCTAAAAAAGTTGCACAGCCCCGTACGGCGGTTCGTTTAGTACGAGAACGAAACACACAATTTGTTCGGTTTACTTCATTGTGGCGATGCTGAAGTCGAGGAGAATTGTGGAGATCATGTGTTTGTTCTTTAGAGACTCTAAGGATTAATTGTACAAACTCTACTCAGAGTTGGCCGCTAGTTGCAGTTGCAATTGCATGGCGGGGAAGAAACTGCACGATAAGCGTGCATGGACGTCCTCTTAAAATATGCAAATATTGAATTGATCCCGTGTAGTTACAAAATAAAAAGAATAATTAGAGCTTGACTAGGTCAAACTGGACAACCACCAGTGCACGCCCCGTCTTTTGGTTCTTGAGCACATATCGCAGCGGCTGACTGCCGCAGTACTTCTCCACGCCAAGACTGTACCCTGGCAACTTTATCGCGAACCGTTTCCCTAATGTAATATATGGTGTGTAAAAATCGAAACAATACGTTTCTCCTGCTTTGAACGTGTATTGCTTTCTCGTATCTTCAGTGTTGAAAAACTTTGACCGAGCTGATGCAGTTTTGGGCACTGGCGTCGTCTTCATCGAACAGGCAGCAGCCAACCGATCCTCTGGGATGTATCCGGGCCATTTGCCATTATCACTCAACACCATCTTGTTCATGCTAACCAACGCTCGTCCATACAAGTAAGGCGCATCAGAGTATGGGTCGCCGTCAATACTCGGATCAATGTATCGCTTCATAATGCCAAACCCTACCGAAAACCCCCATGGGAGCATATCACGAATGGGCTTGTCGAAATCATTACCCCACAGAAGGTCATTCCCGTTCACGTCCTCGTCGAACGTGACCTGGATCTGGATCGATAGTTGCTCCTTCTTGTGTTCCTCCAAGTTGAAATACTCGCAAGACCTTGCTGCGTGGCCGGTAAAGTCCTGGATCCGTACCGCAAGCTTGACAGAGTCTGATAAAGTTTGGTACTCGCCAAGTTCGCGATTGACCCTGACTGGGTACCGTTCCTCGTCCTTGTAGCCAGTGCCGGCCGTCACAAATAACTGATAGCTGACGGTCATATCGTCTGTGTCGGTTGATTCAGTAGATTCACTAGACTTTTTCTCTTCTCCTGTATCGGAAGTAGGTTCTGAAAGTTCAGATTGCAGCTCCAAATCTGCCTCTGCAGCAGCATCTTGCTCCATCTTTATATACGCTTTGTGGAAATGCTGATATGCGTTCAGGCAAGCGGCTTTCTTGACTTGCTCGCCGCTTCGTAAAACCTGGGCACTGCGAAAACACGAGGTGCCTTATATCCAACGCCCTGGACGGGGTCTTTTGGTCCCTTTGGACCACTCCCTAGCGAGGGCGCATACTCCTAAGGTCCCAACAGCCTAAAGGGAATCTACGGCCCACGGAGCTCCATTTCCCATTTCCGTTTAGTCAGCTCCTGACTCAGCTGCCAGCTTGAAAGCCTTCAAGCTCTAAGCCCATGAGTCAGCACTCCTATACTCGCTTACATACACACATTGCTTGCTTCCATCCGGTTCCCCATATAAAAAGGGCAGCCCTCGCTTAGTTTCACTTCTTCATCATCATCAATCCAAACAATGTCAAAGAACTCGCTTGAACAATTGAAGGCCACCGGCACCGTCATCGTCACCGACACTGGTGAATTCGATACCATTGCCAAGTACAAGCCACAGGATGCCACCACCAACCCATCGCTCATCCTCGCTGCATCCAAGAAGCCAGAGTACGCCAAGTTGATTGACGATGCCGTCGCTGCCGTCCAGAGCCACAAGGGCACCAAGGCCGAGAAGGCTGCTCTTGCCCTGGACACGTTGCTTGTCGAGTTTGGTACCAAGATTCTCGAAATTGTGCCGGGCCGAGTGTCCACTGAGGTCGACGCCCGATTGTCGTTTGACAAGAAGGCCACCATCAAGAAGGCATTGGAAATCATCGAGTTGTACGAGAAGCGAGGCATTCACAAGGATCGAGTGTTGATCAAGATTGCTTCCACTTGGGAAGGTATCCAGGCTGCCCGAGAACTCGAGCACAAGCACGGTATCCACGTCAACTTGACCTTGCTCTTCTCGTTCGTGCAAGCCGTCGCTGCCGCTGAGGCCAAGGCCACCTTGATTTCGCCATTCGTTGGCCGAATCTTGGACTGGTACAAGGCTTCTACTGGCAAGACTTACGAGTCCCACGAGGACCCAGGTGTTGCTTCTGTGCAGAACATTTACAATTACTACAAAAAGTTTGGCTACAAGACTATTGTCATGGGTGCTTCTTTCCGAAACACGGGCGAGATCAAGGAGCTTGCCGGTGTCGACTTTTTGACCGTGTCGCCAGCTCTGTTGGAGGAATTGTACAACTCGGACGCTCCAGTTCCTAAGAAGCTTGAGGTCGAGGGCGCCAAGTCGTTGGACATTGAGAAGGTGTCGTACGTTGACGACGAGGCTACGTTCCGATTCTTGCTCAACGAGGACCAGATGTCGACCGAGAAGCTTTCTGAGGGTATCCGAAAGTTCTCTGCCGACTGCGTCACCTTGTTGAAGAACTTGGAAGGTCGATTCTAGGATTAAAAAAAAAAAGATTTATAGCTCTATAGTCTAGTAATTTCAACGTCCAAACAAAAACACGGTTTGTCTCCATACGCTCCGGCGGCCCCCGCGCCCGCCCGCGCGCACCAAAAAGCTCGGAAGGTGAAATATTTCGCCATCAGAAAAATCCGGGCCGGGCGGGACTCTGCTGTCCGCTTGTTGGGCAACACAAGTCGCACATGTCCGTGCTTTAGTAGAATGCGAGAAAGGATCCCAGTAAATATTTGTAGTGAGTCCTTGAGTGCAAAGAGCAATGTCCTTGCGGCAGGGCAGGGCAGCCGAACTTGTACATGTACCGGTATCAGATACACTTCGATTGCTTATTGCTGGTGATATGAGAATGTTGGATCTTAAGCATCTGGCTACGGATGCAAAAGCCGCGCGCGGCCCGTTGAAAATCCCACACTTCTTCCACCCACTGAACAAAAACCTCTTACTAAATGTCAGTTCATCGGCAGGACAGTCGTGCTGTCGCTGCGTGACGGGAACAAAGTCCAGGGACTCGTCAGGGCCGTGAGCGACGGGCAGCTACATATCACCAATGCCCAGTTTAGCAACGGCACGCAAGTACTGACAATGGTCGTGCACGGCGGCAACATTGCAAACCTTGCAGTGCTCCCGGGAGACCAACAACGACCAAAACCACAGGCTCAATTCCAAGATCCCGCAATCTTGAGTGCAAAGGCTTCGAAGGATGAGAGTGAGGTTGACGAGGATCCGTATACAGCGGAAGAGTTTCGAAACAACAAGCCTCCCAGATCGTCGTCGTCAGTACACCCACCGTCACAACCGCAATCGCGCCCCGAGACTCCGAGTAGGAAAAAGAGGGGTGGAAAATCGAGAAGAGCCGCTGCGCATCAGCGGGATTTATCGGTCGATGGCTCGAACAATGGGTGGGCCGGCGAGGACCTGAACGATATCCGCGACGTGGAGTTTGATTTCCAGGCAAACCTGGATCTGTTCGACAAGAAGCAAGTGTTTAATGAAATGTCAAAAGGAGACACGCTGGTGGGCCAGCGGCTGGTCGATTTCAACAATATTGACCCGCACACCGCCAAGTACGGCCATCGCGAGATGGTGCTGCAGGCAAACACTGACAGCAACAGCTCAGCACTGTCATCGCTTTCATCACCGCAAGACCCCATTCAGCAGCTGAGAAAAGGGTCGACGTCCAATAACTCCGGCATCCAGCAGCAGTTTCTGACCGCCCACGACTCGCAGCCATGCCCCGTTGCATCGCCGCTGCAATTGCAAGAGATTGAGACTAGCATGGCCGCATTGGGGCTGTCGCAGGGCACTACTACAGAGAATGCCGCACGCGGCATTGCACAGCTTGCTGTAAAAGCGCTTGGAGGAACGTCGCGGTTCAGCCGGTCGAACCACAATGCGCGACCGCTCGTGTGGTGGTGCTAGTAGGTCCATTGCCTCGGAGGGTTTTCGAGCTCAAGCCGCAACCGACCGAGTATCTCATATCTCATGTCAGTCGAATGAGTTGATCATCAAGAGCTGCTAGATCTGCCTTGCTCGTGAGCCGTGTGACTTCTCGGCCGACTACCACAAGCTGTGACCGTCTGCCGACCGCTTTGCCCGCATTCAAGTGAGCATAGCTACCCACAAGTTCAAAAAATCGACCACTACCTCTCATCCTCAATCAACCCCAGAGCCCGATCCATCTAGGTAGCCTGTTTTCTGATTGTTGTGAGAGCGCCTACCATGACATTGTCGCCAACATCTTTCGTATGGCTTTGCGGAAGGTAAGGTCGAGTGATGCGACCATAGGAGGCCAAAGAGTCTCTCAACTCCTTGTGGGGATTGTGCGATGTTAGTAGCCGTGATTGCTGCGCGCAGGTATGAAGCGTTTGTATGGGTGCTCAATTACTACGGTGCGGCTGTTTTGATGTATAAACATTGTAAGCGCCTGGATACTTATATAAACTCGACCCCACCCAACACTCCGCACAACTTCACACATTTCATTTGAAATATCTTTCGAAACAAACAATCAAAAGGAACTCGAAACGAACAATCAAAAGGAACTACCAGTCATAACTCAACACATGTCAAACGCGGAAGTTAATTTGCACCTCCTGCAGGCCTTTCAGCCCATGGTGAATCAGCTCTTCGAGAGAGCTGTGACATTTGAGGCGAATTGCCGAGCCATTGCCGACGCTAATCTCCGGACTCTCAGAGCGATGGAGTGCATTTTGATGGCGCAGGATCTTGGCGTTGACGGAAAGGATGTATTCAAAGATATTAAAGCCGCCATCGCCACAACCATTGGAATATTCGAAAACGAGAGACCACCAACCCCACAGAACGGTGGTTATGTTCGAAATGGAGAGAATGAAGAATCGCTTCAAGCGGTGGATGAATCAGAGTAGTAACCCATGTGAGTGGGAGGTGGAAGGGCAATAGAATAACTAATACAATTTCGTAATTTGCTATAATTGTCATGCATGTGTAGAGACCTTCCAGGCAGCACAATCTCCTTCACGAAAGAACGAATGAACATCCATAAATATCCATTTAAATAGTTGATCGGAGCAGACTAGTAAAGTCATTCTTCGCTGGGCATCGTAGTCTTGCCGCTTAGTTGGTGCTTATGCGACTCGATTCACAGACTGTAATGAATCTTGATGAGAAATTCGCCTACGAGGTGTTCCAAAGGCTTTCCTGTAACTATGATCGTTGACATCCTGCTGGTACTAGGCCATAAGGATCTCGTCATCTAGCCAGGGCGCTTGTTGTGTTGTGTATGTGTTTAAATTGTTTAAATTGCCATTGAAGGACTGATGCGGGTATTGTAAAGAGATAAAATTGCTGATATTGAAGGGATTACACTATTGAAAGGCACACGTACTCACACATTTACTTAAAACGCTGGATGCATAGGTGCACACGGGTTTTCAGTCTTCGGCGTGCTCTGAGCAATCCACCAAGCTCTGATCTGGAATCTGAGAGCGATGCTTCCTTAACCGTTTAAAAGTGGCTTTGAGCAGTACGTTGATTGCAGAACGAGGGTTTGTCGCACTTAGACGGCTTAGACGGCCCTCCCTGACCAAGGTTCGAATGTCCAGTTCGAGAACGTTGACACTGAGCTCGCAATCTTCACAAAAGCCTTTACTCAAAGTGCCCAGATGATTGGGGCCAGCCATAATCTTACCGGCACCAAACTTCACAATCATCTTTTCCAAGTTTGGAAAGGACCGTAACAGGCATGCGAGTAAGACATTCAATATGGGTGTCGTATATGGAAGCGACCATCTTCTGGCAAGCGTATCGTGCTGTGTATGATGGAACTCGAGTACCTTAACGTGCTTCAAAACCACGCTATGTAAGGAAAGATCATGAACCCAACCGAAAAGTTCATTATGTACCAAAATCTTTGTACACTTTCGTTTTTGTGCTGACACATTATCGAAACAAAAGGTGGTTTCGAGATGACCATGATGGCCAACAAGCTCCCATCGACAAATGAGACTTTGGCACCGTGGTACAGCAGCCAGGTATTTCTCTGGCTGCTCTACATAATCCCGGCGCTTTTGAAGTAAAATATCATCTTGAATGACATAGTAGCGTGAAAGCCTCAGGTATCTCACGTTTGGATAGATGCCAACAATCTGACGAGCAGGACAGAATTTATAGCGCTCATGCCCATCCCAAAGGTCGTAGTCAATAGACGAGGGCCTGATTTGACTTAATGCCCGTTGCAGATTATCAGCAACCGCGGCCTGCGACGTTGAGGAGTCGCGTATAGTGAAGTATAACGAGCCAGGGTCTAGCCCCGGAGCCGCCCGATTATCCACTCGCAACTTGACTATTGTATTAGGCAATGCACAGAGTGATTCACTCAGTAGAGCTCTTAGAAAAGGCTCATTGCAAATATGACCGAGCTTGTGAGGATCCCTGATTGTGACGACAATTTCACTGGCATCAAGCAGCTTTAAGAACTCGCGTGTTTGATCCAGGGGCCAATTAGTCTGAAGACTTGTTTTTGAGCAGCTTTCGT
>JAKTSG010000060.1:0-51898 GCA_030580095.1 Blastobotrys petasosporus | reverse complement strand
GAGGAGGAGGAGGAGGAGGAGGAGGAGGAGGAGGATGAAGATGGGGCGACTGCGATATTAGCAGTCGCGGAGTTTGGAGAGGCTATGATGAGGCTTGAGGAGGGTCGGGACCTCAATCTCCGTTCTCGAAAGAAGCGAAAGGTTTAGCATTCCCCGGATAGAGTTGTTTCATAAATAATAAATGCACTATGCTTTATAGCGGAGCGCAGCGACGCTTCTGTAATTCTTTTCCCAGCTTCAAAAAACTATTGTATGGGACCCATAGTTAGAGTTCGTCGTTTTATATAGACATTTTTGGGTACACTGGCCAATATCCGGGTCCTGGCTGTCAAGGACTCCAGCCACACCGAGTCGCGTCGGTGGCTGTCCAAGGCCACTCGCGTCCCTGGCCGTCCAGGGACAAAAGACAGGGGTTAATGCGGCTGAATTGGATGCAGACGACATGATGGATGTGAGGGGTTACCCTTCTTTCAAGAAAAGTATATAAACCCATGAGATTCCCCAGTTTTTGAATCGGTACAGGCCCTTTGGCCTGTCGTTGCAAATCCCACCTGCAATTCGGACAGAAGAAACCATTTTATTTTAGCTTTGTCATTTTTAGCTTTGTCGTGTCGTGTATGGCTTAATCTCAATTGCTTTATTATTAAATATTCTTGTCCTGAATTGTTTATTGGGTGGAATTGGACTCTGTAGGAGTTTCATCTCTCTTGCAGAACCGTAGTCTAGCTAGTGTCAATTTCGGATAGATTAACAGATTGAGAATTGTTACAAACGACGTGTTTGCTACGGTTGGAGCACATTTCTATTGGCGTGTTGTAGCCACATACCTCTTGTAATGGTCACAGACCCCATGTTGTACGGCCACACACCGCTTGTAGTGACAGGCCCCGTGTTGTACGGCCACACTTCTCTTATGGTGGTCACACATGTCGTGTAATAGTCTCACCCCACTGGTGACTTCTGTCAGTACTTGACAATCATCATCTCGTCAGCTCGCCTGGACAGCTGCTGTGAGAACGTGCGGGCTCTTGTGTTTGTGTTTGGATTGCCCCTGAAGAGCTGACACGGGTGTTATAAAGGTTTAATGAGTGCTGATATTGGACGATTATACTATTGAATAGGAACAAATTCTAACCCATATTATTTTATTTAAATAAAGCATAGGCGTACGCGGGTTTTCAGCCTTCGGCAAGCTCTTCTGAGCCATCCACTCAACTTTGAATGAGCAGTACGAGCTTTATGCTTCGAGCAATGAGTTAAGGAAACAGGCTTTGTACTCAATTCCCGGTAAATAGTACCATTCTCAAGCTCCGCACGATGAATCACGTACTGAGAAAGAGGCTCAACACTCGATTGTGATCGAGTTATATTTGGCACACGCTGTGAGAAGAATTCCGAGAGCTCTGCTTCATCGATCGATATATCTGTCCATAAGTTTGTCACTAGCTCAAATGCAGTTCTATTGTTATGCCTTACCGCACGTAGACTGCCCTCTCTGAGCATGGTTCTTATGTCGAATTCAAGAATCTTGACGGCGAGCTGGCAATGTTCACAACAGCCCTTACTCAAAGTGCCTGGATGATTGGGGCCAGTTATAATCGTACCGGTATCAAACTTCAAAATCATCGTTTCCAAGTTTGGAAAGAGTACTAACAGACATTCCAGTAGATCATTCAATCTGGATGGCGTATATGGATAGTACCACCGTTTGCTGAAAAGTGCTTTGTGCGCTGTGTGATGGAATTCTAGTTCTTTGACGTGCCTCAATACATACCCACTATAGGTAAGCCAAAGAACCCACTTGAAAAATTCCCCGCTTGCGAAAAGCTTTGTACATTGTCGCCCTTGTCCTGACACTTCATCGAAACAAAAGGTGGCTTCCAGACGTCCATGTATGCCAATTTCGTTCCATCGATATGTTAATCGTTGACGCCGTGGAAATGCAGCCACAAAGTCGTCTGGAACTGCTAAAAAGTTCCATCTCATGTGTTTTTCTGAAACACTCAAGTTCGTCACGTTTGGATAGATGCCAGAAAACCTACCGAGAGGAGGGTATGTATAGAGCTCGATCGCCTCCCAAAGGTCATGGTCGATAGACGAGGGCCTAATTTGACTTAATGCCCATTGCAGATTATCAGCGACTGCGGCCTGCGGCGTCAAAGAGTCCCGTATAGTGAAGTGAAATAAGCCAAAGTCTCGCCGCAACGGAGACGTACGAATATCGACAGTCTTACGATTATCGACACGCAACTTGACTACTGCGTTAGGCAATGCACAGAGCGAATCACGCAGCAGAGCTCTGAGAAAAGGCTCGTTGCAAATGTAATCCAGCTCTTCAGAATCGCTGATTGTGACGACGATTTCACTGGCATTAAGCAGCTTTAAGAACTCGCCTGTTTGATCAAGCGGCCAATTAGATTGAAGACTTCTTTTTGAGCGTCTTTTGGCAAGTTTCACTGGTTTTTTGTGTGTGCAGAAATAGAAATGTACCCTTTCAGCATACACAGGAGCAAACCCACTCTTGAGTGCTCGGAAAAACCAGTCCATGTTGGTCGTATATATCTCATTAGATTCACGGATGGTTGCCACTTGAATGGCACTGCAGCAGTCAACTTCCCAGTTATTGTAGTAAATGCCAGCAAAGAGTCTCGCACAGTACCTGTTCGTCATGCTTAGTGCGAGGAGAACATGGCGGTCCAAGTGCGACGCCACAATGCGCACGATTTCTGGCGGGAGATTTAAAAGATTATTGGCCAAGTTTGTCATCAAGTGTGAAAGATAACTGTTGTCCATCAATTTCAGATAGCTGCTTGTCCATCAATTTCAGAGTACTCCCTTGAATCTCTGTATGAAATAAGCTTATTCTCCTTTCTAGCCGCACGACCTTTCGCCATACTGGTTATGGTCACAGTTAAAATTTAACTCTCGACAGCATGGAAAAACGATAAACCTCTATGGCAAAGATTCCATGGACTATAGCTTGCAGAAGCGAGTCTGGCAAAGGACATGAGCAGGTCATGTTGGTCTAGTCCGTTGGGACTCGACTAAAGGTATGTTATGAGGTAAGGATTGTATTATAGGGGGCGAGGAGCCCGCGAATATCATATATAAGAGAAAACATAGTAATATAGATGGTGGGTTATTCCCAGTTAGGCAGGAGCGGCGCTGGTGGCGCTCTCTGCCTCAACACAACTGACTAGTATTGAACGCACACTGGATGCCGTCAAAGAGCGTTTTCGAGCCAACATAGATTCAGACCAAGGTTTCGTTGAACGATGGATACAGGAACTTCAAAGAATTATACTTATGTGGGATCTGCAACCTAACACGCCTGAGTATCGCAGAGCAACTGAATTGCAACGGAGACTCGAGCAACTGCATGAATACCTTAATCGAGGTTTACAAGCGACACCACCACCACCAGAAACACTACCGCTACAAGTAACATTCCCACCACGTGTCGCATCCGACGTCCAGACTACCTGTGGGTTTCTTTCCCTATTGTTACGCGACCTATTCATCTAGAAAGAGGTTTTTGGATCATGTGCTTCGGAGCCATCATGCCAAATTTGAGTGCCGCCTCTGCAATGCTGTGCCTCTGCGCTTCAAAAAGGCTAGCAAATTAATAGGGCATATGCATCGTGATCATAATTGCACAAAGGGGCACATCGACTTTGATTGGTTCCTGATCGTATGATGAATGAACCTTTTGAGCTTGTGCCGAATGGTGCTCGTCCATAGGTGGTTATTCCTTCCATAGCTAATTCTTTATATAAATTGGTTCTGCTCTATTCCTTATATTGATAATATATCCGAAAAAAGATTTCAAACTCTCATGGACTCATTGTAGCAGCATCATGGCCCAACTCCTCACTAGACTTGAACTAGCAGGATCCTCCAGTCACTGCTTGATAAAACCAGATTCACAGACAAAGTTTTTGTCGCAATCAATCGTGATGCTAGGAAGAAATTAACGAGGATTCTCAAAGACTCTCCATAACCAGTCGCTGACTTCCTGCTGGTACTTGGCCATCATCATCTCGCCAGCTCGCCTGGACAGCTGCTGTGAGACCGTGCGGGCTCTTGTGTTTGTGTTTGGATTGCCACTGAAGGACTGATACGGGTGTTATAAAGGTTTAATGAGTGTTGATATAAAAAAAGCAATCCACTCAACTTTGAATGAGCAGTACGAGCTTTATGCTTCGAGCAATGAATTAAGGAAACAGCCTTTGTACTCAATTCTGGGTGCAAGTGATGACTTTTTTTCTTGCATCTTTGATATTATTTATATCGACGTTTGAGCGCCGCACAAAGCGCGGTGGAAAAAGGGTTTCGTGAACAGTATGGTATTGTTAAAAGGTATCTATAATTGATATCAAGAAACAAAAATATTACCGACTATTGACAAATTCGAATAAATTACAATAAAATATGCTACTAATCACGCCTCCACTTTGACTCTCTTGACGTTCTCAAGCGGTACATCCACATCTACTTTCACTCGCTTCAGACTCTCCGGCTCCAGTTTCTCCACCAGCTTGTCGACAATGTCCAAGTTGAGGTCCGCCGTGAACATGACCGAGTGCGCCCATCCGGCATACGGGCCCCAGATGCCGACGAAATGGTCCGCCACCGCCTTGTACGCGTCCTTGCTCATGCGCGAGTACTTTTTGCCGACTTTATAGTCCCGCTGTGCAATCTGCCACACATGGGTATCCACCGGCACGACTTGGTGTTTATCCATGCTCATCAAACACACGCAGTCTGCTACTTTGGGTCCGACGCCTGTAAATTGCAATAGCGCCTCGTGGCACTCGGTGTACGGCACTGTTCTGAGTGAATGCAAGTAGTTTTGGTCGTACTCTAGCACTTTGACTGCTGTTTTCTGAATGTACGGAGCGCGGTACCCGAATCCGAGATTTCTCAGCTTAGATTCCACCGATGGGTGTGCCAGCTTTTCAGGCCCTGGAAACTCGTGGTACTGCATCCCGTCGTACTCACCGATCAGGTCGCCATACGACGTACAGAGTTTGCTCACCATCTGGGTGATTCTTTTGATATTGTTATTCGTGCTGCAGATGAACGAGACCAGGTTCTCCCATGGGTCCTGCCTCAGGATCCGGATCCCCTGGACGTTGGCCTTGAACTTGGGGTCGCTGCCGGACCACTGGTCGTAGAGCTTGACCAGGCTCACCTCGAGGTTGAAGTAGTCTCTGATAATGTCTATCGTGTCTTCTTTATCAGGAATAGATGCGTAGTGCAGATGTGCCGAGTCTTGTTGCAGCAGGATGATTCGGCCCTTCATGCCGATGGACCAGATTCCTGCACCGTCGACTCTCCAGCGAAACGACTGCCCGCATTTCAGCACCACGTCGATTCGCAGTTCCTATCGTGTTAGTTCGTATTCATCCTGATCTAAATACCCTCGGATCCAGTAGCAGCTTCCTCCACATCAGAAAGTTTTTGTCGCGTGAGTTTCGCGTATGTGCGGCGCGGCGCAGACTTGAACTTTTGACAAAACACACCAAGACCGCTGGACGGATATACAGACTTTTGGTAAACAGGGCGACATTTTTCTAATCCATCCGCCAAGATTCGCGCCCTGCTTCGCTACCCATCGCTCACGAAGCCTAGGCGCGCCACACTTCTTCTTCGACACCGAGCGTGGGGCGCCTTTAGGATGATGGCAGCGACGACCACGCCCACGGTCAAAGAACGCGACGACGGCACTCTGGAGATGCCCAACGGCAATGTGCTCACGCACGAGGACTTTGACCCGATATCGAGTCCCATCTCTTTTGATGCGGCGGCGATGCGGAATCTTGACGAAGAGAATGACTCGAATGGCCGCATGTTTGACCGGTACATGAGTCCTACAAAGGCCGATTTCACCAGTAGCGGCTTTGACCTGAGTGTAGCGTTCCGACAGCTGGATGAACGCAAATACACGAGTCCAAAGCCGAGCCCTGTGAAGAACATTGTGGCGCTCGATACAACACCGAGGGATGAAGGATCAAGGATACCACAGGGCGATATCTCGCCTATACGTGATGTATCAAGGATACCACTGGGCGATATCTCGCCCATACGAAACATGAACCTGTCACCAATTAGGTTATCAAAGACCATGCCTAGTTTGGGCCATGACCAAGTGAGTCTGCAGCGAACAAGCTTCAATGAGGATAGACCGAAGAAAGAGATTGAGAATAGTGTTCTCAGTCCCGAGGCGTTTCCGTCAAAATCGACAGTTGAAGAATTGATCAAGCATCCTATTTTTAATGAAGTCTACGAAAAGACGACGGAACCGGTCGTGGCGAGTGAACCAACTGACGAGGTCACGACGACGAGACCGTCCAGGGCTGCTGCTCGACGGGCACAGGCGCGCAATATTCAGATATATACCGATGAGCCTCGAGTAATTGAGCCATTGGAATCCATGGAAGATGAACTGGATCACCCTAGAAAGAGGCGGCGCAGGACTAATCTCGACGACGCGGTAGCGCAAATGGCGGCAGAATTCAACAACGAATTGTCGAGCAGTGTTGAGATAATAGAAGAAGAAAAAATTGAACAGGCAAAACCCATTGCACTTTCGTTGGAACAGAGAAAAGTGCTGGATATGGTTGTTAGCGAGGGCAAGAGTGTATTTTTCACAGGAGCGGCTGGTACCGGCAAGTCTGTGCTACTTCGCTTTATTATTAAGGAACTGCGCCGCAAGTACGAGCACCGGCGACAGGCGATTACAGATGCGGCAGACACTGGACGGAAACTAATAAAAGTTGCCGTGACTGCGTCCACGGGACTAGCGGCTTGTCATATTGAAGGAGTTACGCTGCACAGCTTTGCAGGCATTGGCCTCGGCAAGGAGCCTACAGAGACTCTAGTCAAGAAGATTAGAAAGAATAAAAAGATTCGAGAACGGTGGCGACAGGTTAAAGTGCTGGTGATTGACGAGATATCGATGGTCGACGGTGCGCTGTTCGACAAGCTTGATGAAATTGCGCGGATCATGCGCAACAATTCGCTGCCGTTTGGCGGGATCCAGCTGGTCATCACTGGGGATTTTTACCAACTTCCTCCCGTTCCAGATACGAATGGCAGTGCGTCGTTTGTGTTTGATGCCAAGACTTGGAGTGAGGCAGTGCCTAATACTATCGAGCTGCGGCAGGTGTTTCGACAACGAGACAATACGTTTGCAAATATGCTCAACGAGCTTCGTCATGGGGTTGTCACTGAAAAGACGGAGCGGATTTTGAAATGCTGCAGTCGCCCATTGGAACTTGCAGAAGAGCACGTCAGTGCGACGGAGCTGTTTCCTCGCAAAGTCGAGGTAGAACGGGCCAACGTTGCACGGCTCAATCAGCTGAATACGCAATCCAGGACGTATACAAGCACCGACTGGAAGCACGAGCGGCACCCGCACGTCAATTTCGACAACCTCATGTGCGTGCAGACCCTAACGATCAAGGTCGGAGCGCAAGTGATGATGGTCAAGAATCTCGATGAGACGCTCGTCAACGGGTCTATTGGTACTGTCGTCGGGTTTATGAGCGAATCTTCGTTTGTACTATTCGACAATGAAAAGGCTGCGCATCTTGGCGTCGACAAACTCGCTCGCAAAGTTGACGAGTTCAACCAACGCATTGAAACCACCACCGCCGGCAACGCCGCCAACGAATCGGTCTACGGGCCCAGACCCCAGCCAGGCGACAAGGCGTCTGCTGCACTTCGCCGCAAACACGCCACCGTCGACAAACTACGCAACAACTCGCAATACCTCGGCGAAATGTACCCGCTGGTTCGGTACACCCTGCCCAATGGCACGTTCCGGATGCACTTGACCAAGCCGGAGGAGTTTTCAATTGAGGACTACGAGGGCCGGGCCATTGCTCGCCGCACCCAGGTGCCGCTCATCTTGGCATGGGCGCTGTCGATTCACAAGGCGCAGGGGCAGACCCTTCCGTACGTGCGGGTGGACCTGAACCGTGCGTTCGAGACGGGCCAGAGCTATGTGGCGCTCAGCCGTGCCGTGAGCTTGAAAGGGTTGCAGGTGATTGGCTTTTCGAGCAGTAAGGTGATGGTGGACCCGAGGGTTGTGGAGTTTTACGACCACCTTTCGAGGGTGGAGGTGGAGGTGGAGGAGAAGTCTGTAAAGCCCGAGGGCAAGAAGGCCAAGAGGGCCACGAAAAGCGACCGCCGGATCACCTCGTACATGCGGTAATCGGTGTCTCCGTCTTGAGTCTTTGCATGGTCGGCTAGTCGTCGGTTAGAAGGTTGAGCCGCACGCTCGGAGGCCGACAGAAGCGTGAGGCCGTGTTTGAATTCTTGGATTCTTGGATTCTTGGATTCTTGGATTCTTGGATTCTTGGATTCTTGGATTCTTGGATTTTCAGAGTATTCAGGAACTTTTATGTACTTGTTTGCTAATGGAAGGTTTATTTATTTTCGAAGTATCATTCTCGTAGGTGGTGGTTGTCCTCATACTACCGTACAGCATACAGCACCATAGGATCGGACGAATTCATACACTCCGACGTCTAAATCCATTCGTCCATCCACCCACCCTCCGGCCCTCCGATCCAACTAATTCCATTCCATTCCAACCCAACTCACTCCATCATTGCGTCGTTCCGTCAAGAACCCCAGAGCCGCATCAGGTCTTGAGCCCGGTAACCCGAAACTTTTTCAACAGCGGCACAGCCGCACCAACGGATTTAGAGCGTTCAAGCGTTGAGACTTTATGCAACATTTCCAAAATCCCCGGTGACGACAGACATGGATCAGAATGAAATGAAACTTGCACAGCCGTGTACACGGATTTAAGGGGTTTGCGCTGCATTTTGCACTGCATTTCATCCGCTTCCCGGGGTTTATAAAAGCCCGGCACAGTCCACCAGATCGAACTCTATTCAGATCTCTATTCAGAAATCAACAAATCATGGCCTCTAATCCTCCATCTTCGTGCTGCATCAAGGCAAGCATCCACGACGGCACTCCCCAGGGCACCGTCACCCAGTTTGGCGGCGTGGACAGCTACATCACCGGCGACAAGGCGTCCAAGCGGGTGATCATCTTCAACACGGACGTGTATGGCATTGAGTTCGCCAACAACCAGCTTGTCGCCGACGCATTGGCCGCGGCCGGGTTCTTGGTCATTGCGCCAGATTACCTCGACAAGGACGCCATCCCGTTGCCCATGCCTGCAGGATTCGACTTCCCGACATGGCTCGGCAAGCACCAGCCGGAGGCCGTGGCTGCCACCGTGGCCAAGACCTTGACCGCTGTGAAGCAGGAGCTCAAGCCGGAGTTTATCGGTAGTGTGGGTTACTGCTTCGGTGCCAAGTACACGGTGCAGTTGTTGGACGGGCAGATTGATGCCGGTGCCATTGCGCACCCGTCGTTTGTCGACGAGTCCGAGGTGCGGGCCGTCAAGGCGCCATTGTTCATTGCTGCTGCGGAGATCGATAGTGCGTACCCTGAGGAAAACCGAAAGCTTACCGAGAAGATCTTGAAGGAGAATAAAGTGTTGTACCACACGTCGTTGAGCGGCGGCGAGGTCGAGCACGGGTTTGCTATCAAGGGCGATATCACCAAGCCAAGTGTCAAGTACGCCAAGGAGAAGTGCGCCGCGGATTTCATTTCCTGGTTCAAGTTTGTCGCAGAGTCGAAGTGATCGTAAGTAGTTTTGAATTGATATTTGGTCTTTATACTTTGACATCTCGACGTAGAGATTCAATATTCTTATCAGAAACACGAGTGCAGCAAGTAAAACGATTGATGGACTCCGATTTTGTAGAGGAATTCAGTGGTATGGATATGCTCCAAACCGGGTGTAGGAAGCCAATTCGATTAGGAAAACCATCACCAAGAGTAGGCACTTCTTCACACCAAGCACGTTGCAATCTAGAATATATAAAATACCAGGAACCACGGGATGACAAAAGCACCGAGAGTAGGGAAGAAGATGGGTTCCGTAGACACGAGTAATTTAAAAAGACGATCCGATTGTATGTCGAACTACCACCGAACGATTCAATCACGACGGATCCAGTTGCCGAAAGAATTTTAATTGAAGTGATGTGATACCCCAAAGCACCAAAACGAAGATAACCCGGCTTTTTTACGAGAGCGAGAGGGAATGGGTTGAATCGTTACCGAGTAGACAGTTGATACTTCTAATGAGTCAATTGATTAAGGGCCAGGAAATGTTTCGATTGATAATCACTAAAGAAGTAGGATTGAGATAGGAAAAGTTCCATCCACGATGCTTTTGAACACAATCGCCGACGGTCCAACTCTGCAAAACCCAGAACTTATGAAGTCGTCAAAACACGAGTGACAGAACAATTGATCACGAAACCTCAAAGTTATGAAGCAATTGAGATCCATTTTTTCCATACTTTCCAAACAAGCAAGTGCGATTCAGTAGATGTTACAACATGCCATGATCAATTGGGAAACACCACAGAATGTAGCAAGAGTTCAATTTGAGACTACAAACCCCCCTGAATATACCCCCACAAAATGCATTTGAGAGTATTCTAACATGACTAGATCAACACTACGAACCACTCAGGGTGGACAAACCAACGTGCCATGATCCATTGAGCTTTACAGAACACCACCAAACGGGACATCACAGAAGATGCGGAGTCCCGCGCTCTAGACTGCTTTGCCAATATCCAAATGGCAGCGGGAGGATTTCGGAGAAATAGGATTTGTAAAGAGCAATTGGGCGGCCACTCATTCGACGGTACGTGGGCACATGCATTTGGTATCATGGCTCTTCTCCAAGAAACGGACCGGGGTCCCTCCCGAGCCGCACATTTCAAATTATTATTCGTTGTAAACCCCTGGAAATTTGTTCCAAGAATATCGCGCTTAAGTGTTTTCAGGAACCGGCATTACGCCCAATACACAACTCAAGACGATTCAATTTGAGGTCATATTAGAACTTGGGTTCAATTGAGACTACGAAACATGTATACGTAGCAATACTGACATGTTCTTTCAAAGTGTCAATAACCGGGCGCAGGAACATCAAACAGTTCCAGCTCCACAGAATGCAATCAAAGTATCCGAGTTCCCACCACAATGAACACCGACTCTTTCACCTGTCATCCCTACATCACTACTCCCTCGCGCCAATCGCCCACCCTAGTCCACTCACCAGCATATTCGACAACTGGTCCCTCTTCCTCTCCCTCCCCCTCCCCTTCTCCCTCTCGGGTACCTCTGGACTACTACTACCCTCCCGCACCGGACTCACCCCCACCTTCCCAATTCGCCACATCTGGTCATCCTTCAACTTCCACACCTTCAGCACAGACGCAATGTTCTCCCGCGGACAAATCTTCAACGTGCCGCTCAACAAGTCGACCTGTTTCGCCAGCACCCCTTTCGGCACGTACTGCCCTTCGCTCCCGCCCCACGCGGGACTCACGTACTTGCCCACTTGGAAACACGCCGTCCACGCCACCTCCGATTCTGGTAACCTCGACATATCGTTGCAGAGAGAATACGCAGCGTCGATATCCCCGGCCACCAACGCCGCGTCGACGCACATGCCGCGCACCCGCACTTGCACAGTGTCTGGCGCGGCGTATCCTGGGTGCGAGAGCCCGTGGAGCAGTTTAGTAGCGATCATGGTGAGGTGGGACGAGTGCTGGTATGCGGACGGGTTGAGTTCCAACACGCGGTGGATGATGTACAACGGATCGTTATCGTGGTGCTTGATCTGCACGGGTTTTAGAGGTACTCCCGCGGCGAACGTTAGAGAGTATTTCGACAATTCATCCGTCGCATCTAAAAGTGCTTGTCGTTGCGAAACTTCGTTAGAGTCAGGGAGGAGTAGTGAGAGACACTGCGCCGCATGCCGCATGCCGCCGCGCGTCTTATTGCCATTAGTAGCGTTATCATAAAAATTGTCAAACGCAGCGAGAACGCTACTCTTATCAAGACTCTCCGGAGTAAAGTGCTCGGACAAAAAGTCAAAACTCGCCGTGCGCAGCGCATGCGCGATGAACTCCTGGTCAATCACCGCTGTCGAAACCTGCCCAAATATCCCAGATTCTTGCAGGTATACCACGTTCTGGTACACCTCCTGCCACTCGCCATGAGCCGAAACCGCGTACGCGTGCATGAGCGCCCGCTGCGAGTCGAGCGTTCCTAGGAACTTCAGCTTGGCCACATTCCCCAGCGTCGCGGTGGGGATCCGCTCTGCAATCATCGCTGCGGATTTGACCAGTTCTGTGAACGTACTGGAATCGCGAACCAGACGGGAATTTATTAGATTCTCATAGGATGCAAAATCTTCTTCCGTCACCTCCACTTCTTCAGAACTCTCGTCGTGAAGAGAGAGTGAAATCCGCTCCAAACAGCTCCACACTTTCTTCCCGCTCTCCGCCGAAACGTAGCACGCCGCTACTATGGCATGCTGGAGTTCTTCATGCGACGCAATCGGGACCAGGGTTTCCAAATGCTGCTCCCCGACCCACTTGTACACCGCAGCCCAGCCGCGTTGCTGGTGCTTGTAGCTCAAATACGGCGCCGCAAGCTCTTCAAAGTCCCGTGCGACCGTTGCGAATGTACTTTTACCCAGTAGAATGCCAATTGCCTCTTCCTCTGTGCTTGATTCGAGCTGCTCAATGCTCAGTGGGTGTTTGTAGAACGTGCGGAACTTGGATACGGTACTAGCAACCCCGTCAAACCACAATGCAGTATCCTCCTCCAACTTGTACTCCAAAAACGACGAATCAATCACACCCAGGCAATGGTCCACCTGCTTGATGCGTAGCTTGATCCATTGGTTCATGCCCCCAGTCCAGCCTATGCGGTTGCTCTCTTGGTCAATATACCGCTCCAATGCCTCCACTCTCTTCAACTCTTGCTCACTCGGCACCTCCAGTTTGTACGCTTCGTCAGATACATCCTCGTAGTACTCCTCCAACGAGCTTTTTGAAACCAGGTCGTGCACAAACTTGGCCACTGAGAGAGTCTCCGGGAAGAATATCAAACATATCGTCAACGCGCCATGCGGACCTGCTAAATCGTCCCAGAAATACGACCGATTCTGGTCGAATATTCTGCTCAGCGATGCCAGATCGCCTCTGGCCGCCTCTCGAACCGCACCCGTCAACTCCATTGATGTCGTCGTGGTGGGGACTTGCACTCCCAACGACACTTTTCACTCCAACATGGAAGACGACGAGATTATCCGCGACCGGGTCGCCATATCCGAGGTGCTGTACAAGCGTCTTTTGAGAATCAGCCAGGCTGTTTGTGTCGGAGATGGGTCGGCTTTCCATTCAGAGTTCCTCAACTACCGGTCCATGCTGACCAAGCTGCAGCTCCAGATCAACGCGAGTGAGAGAGAACGCGACGATTACGAGACTCAAAGAGTTGAATTCGATAAACAGATTGATCTGTTGAAAGAGAAGACGGCCACTCTGCAAGGCGAGTGGGACGAGGCGAGACAGCTAAGATCTCAGAGACAAGAGTACAATGCCATTGTCGACGCTATGATCAAGCCGAAGAAAGTCAAAGTTCGGGACGACGACGGGAAAGAAGTGCCGATTATTGCGCTACTTAATAGTTCGCGGAATGAGGATGAGAAGGAGATTGAGGAGTGTCTGAGCGAGATTGAGGAGTTGAAGGCTCAGAAGGCCGAGTTGCTGGAAATGTGGAATGCGAGAAGGACGAGGTTTGAGGAAGTTGTGCAGACGATTCAGGACTTTAAAGACGAGGTTATGAAGGTGGATTTGGAAGAAGAAGGTGACGAAGAGCCGGAAGGTGACGAAGAGGATGACGATAAGATGGACACTACGGTGTAACAGAACAGAGCCTCATTTTACAACTCATGCGGTTTTGGATTCTTCCATCCTCCTTCTTCATCTTCATCCTCATCTTCATCAATCATGGAGCACGAACTGGCGCTTTCACGGCTATCTAGACAGTACCGCGACTTGGTACGCCTCCAACGACTCTGGTGGGTCCCACGGTCGATGGTGCGCTGTGTGATTCCCACTGCACGCAGGAAACTGCGCAGGTGCGCTACGATGTCTACAATCCCACACCAGTTGAACTTGCACCGCCGTCGCGGGCTGGGTCCGTTGGAGGCTGGGTGCAGGAAGAAGATGTACGGGAACAGAGCTGAGGGCGGTCGCTGGATGTTGGCTTAATTGGGGTGTTCTTCATCTTCATCATGTCCTCCAGAACTACAGACTGGAAATTCCAATTCCAAGTTCAAGCCTCGTGGGGCTCGATTGAAAATGAGGCGTTGGTGCCTCAAAAATCTAGAGCCTCAAATTACGTGCATTAGTTCCGGCTCTGTGCATTAGAGATTTGACGAATTTTTGAAGATTGTACTTATATTGTAACGAGTTATGAATACCCATACTATTGTGTCATTGATACGGGAATACGCGGAATATGGACAGAATGATACCGAATGAGACATGTGTTATCTCCAGAGACTAACTAGATTGAGTAATATATCAGCACCGGCACTAGTAGTCATTCACGCCGCAGTCGCTACGAAAAGCACAGGTCCTCGATGCATAAGTCTTGTTTTGGCCTGTCTGTGCATTGGAGTTTAGCTGCGTCATGATTCTGTGCACCAAGGAGCTGTGAGGACGCTACGGAAAGACGCTAAAAAAATTTCCCAATTAAGACTAGTGTTTTTGAGGGATTGCTCAATGGGCCATGTGTTGGGGTGCATGGATGGATGAGATGCCAAAAGAATTATGAGAATAGAATGTTTGGGGCTGAAGAGAAGGATATAAATACTGAACGAACCTTGCCCCAAGGATATCGACTAGCAAGGATTAATATGACCGAGTTGGAGTTTCAAGAGTATATCGACCAGTTGTTTATGGACAGTATTGAGAGTACTGAGAATCAAGAGTACACATCCACTCAAGAAAGCACCGCACAGTACTTGGACACGGATCTATTTGGAATGCCAATGACTCCAATGTCTAGTCCAACCTCCACCCCAATGTCCACTCCAGAGCAGTTGAACACGGTCTCACCGTCGCCGTTGAGTTCACCGCCTCGCACGATGAGCTTGGAAACATGTGGGTTCCAGCCGGAGACGATGGAGTTTCCACCACTGTCGTCCAACCCACACACCCCGCCGAATCAGACAGTATCACCTCAATCTCACTCACCCAGGCTAGAAACCTCAAACCAACTCCACAGGATGAACATCCAGCTACAACTCCTGCAACTGAAATCCGAGGACCAGCGGCTTTCCATCGAGGCGGCACGCCTGGAACAGCAAGTGCGCCAACTGACCATGCGCATCCAGTCGCTCAACCCGCGGTGGAACATGGGCCAGGTGTCGAACCTGAGCAACATGCGGTGGCAGAGCGATTACCAGTTGACTGTGGTCAACAACCGGCGGCTGCAGCTGCATGCTAGTATCAGAGGGTTGTTGGATATGCGGTTTCATCAGCAGCGTCTTTCTGTTATTTGATGTACAAGAAGCAGCCATGCTTTGTTCAGAGGTCTTTGTCTATAGATCAATGTGGCGTCCAAGGGCTCTTGTTGAAATCCCTGCTGATGGGCTGAGCTCTTTGGCTTGAGGGATTGTAGTCGACATTTATTCGAATTGAATTGAATTGAGTTGAATACTAGATTATAAGAATAGAATAAGACTAATAGAATCAGTCTAATAGAATAAGACTCTTAAAAGACTAATAATAAATAAAACAATTTAGTCCATTTACTAATAAAAAGGCCCCGCTTGCGCACGCCTCACACCAAATGACCTCATCGAAAATTAAAAATGGCTGGACCTTTATTAAATTGAAATTGCTAAACAACAACAAGAAAAAGTTTATTCTTCTTCTTCTTCTTCTTCTTCTTCTTCTTCTTCTTCTTCTTCTTCATTCATATAAAACGGTTGAACTTTGTCGAATTCTTTCAAGTTCTGTAAAAATGAGCGCAGCGGATTGGTACAAATACACACAGGTGCAACTAGAAACAATCAAGACGCTTCTACTACAACCCGACACTTCGGATGAAGAGACACAGCTTTACGAAGCAGCTGCCGAGCGATTGACCGGCAAGTTGATGCAGCTGTCGAATGTGCTCATGGAGGAGTGCGAGTTGATGGAGATGGAGATGGAGACGGTCGATATGCAGTACGAGGAGGACGTCATGAAGGCTCCAATGGAGGTGTTGGCTTAGAAGGACTAAGAGAAGAAGAAGAGACTATTTATTGTAATGATGAGATACCTAATAACGTGATTTTGTTAATGACTATGAAGAGGAGAACCTTGTGTCTATTGGAGTAGTTGAGTTGAGAATTGCTGCATGAATATGCACAATGGCTACAGTAGAAGAAATGTACCAGCAAGCCAAACTCTTGTCTACTTGGAATCCTTGGATCCTTCACTCCAAATCCCATCCATCAAATCCTATCGGATCTAAACTCTTTTCAAATCTCCAAAGCCAAACTCTATTCCAATAAAAGCTTATCCTAAGGATTGAAAGTGTGCGTTTTCCATGCAGCGAAGACAAGACACAAAAATATTTCCGTGCCGGAACAATTCACTTCCGGGTAACTCTTCCAATCTCCCACTAATCTCCCAACGCTATTAAGCGCCCACTCGACGGCTAATGCCGGCATTTCTCTCTCTCTCAATCACGTGCAGCAAAATGCACTTCAAGGCGCGTCTCGTACGCGTCTTTCACGCGTTCTCGTGATTTGGATCCTTTCACTTGAATTCTAGTAGTTCTAGTGGTTCTAGTGGTTCTAGTGGTTCTAGTATCTTAAAGATTTCATAGAAATACACTTCTTCAGGGTAAAGTTTGAGTTGGCACAGTACAGTTACAGCTCACACCCTTCACCACTATCAACCTTTACGTATCAACCACTTTGTACGGCGACATTAGATCCATCTATTTCAATGCATGACCTTCTAAAAACTCGTGACCCCACGAACATTCTCTTCTAAAATCCCACAATCCAATTGGCCATTCTCTTTTATCGTCTCTAATCTATTCAACTCCAAGTCGCCACTTTTCTGAACTTTCTGAAACACAGGCGTTTCTTCTTCTCTCCTTGCAAAAAACCTTATAAACCCACCAACCACCACCTTAATAACCTTCACTTGCAACAAAATCATCCAATCCATACAAAAAATGTTCTTCAAAAGCGGTAAAACGAAACTACAAGAAAAACAACACGAACTGCAGCAACTACGGCTACAAATGGCCCAACTCGATACGTCGTCTACAAACTACCAAACTCTCAGGCAGCGGTCGAGGCAGGTTGAACGACAAGTGGAGAACCTGATACGCACAACAAAGCATTGATTTAAGGAAAAAGAGCATTCCACTAGAATTTATAGAGAATAACAGCATTGTACTAATAAGAACCATTTCATCTTCTCCTCCTTCAGTTGCTATTCTAGGACGACACAGCCTCCAGTAAGATTGCTTGGACTAGACTAGTACTAGATATCTGATACTACATTCCTGTTTTCGAAGAACCTTCTAACCGCATATATCCAAGTCTTCTACACTTCTTCTACACGCCTGTTCTGTACGCCTTAACTGCACGCCTCTTCTTCTTCACGTTCTTCCGGTTCCTTCTGCCCGTGGTTCGTCGTCGGCGTCGGCGTTTCTGCCGGGTTAAAGGAGTCACAGCCGTGCCGTATTTAAGAGTTTTGCATGAGGGGTTACCCGGCTGTCATCCCGACCCCACGTGACAAATCCAAAGTGAACAGCGAAATGTCACGTGTGATGGGAACTAAATGGAATGGGCTTTTGCTAACGACAATTTTGAATGCTCTAATGGAATTCATATATGAATGGAGTTCTCAAGTTTATAACTTTACTTTAATACTCTTTAACGTTAAAGTCGAACAAAAAATATTTGATTTCGTTTAAAACTCTTCAACATGTACTGGCCTATCTTATATACTTTGCTAGTCATACCCAAGCCGCGTGCGGCGAATTCTCCATTCTCTTTTTGAAATCCTCTCAATCGTCGTATTGGTGAATAAATACTTGTCTATTATTCAAAAGTATCCAATCCAGTGATATATACATTACTACGTCACTCACCAAACCCATGTATCACACCACCCCCAATTTCAACGCTAGTACCGAGCAACTAAACCCCATTAGAGCCACTAGTCCATATATACCCTATCTTCACCACCAAATGACCATATATAAATATATAAACACCCCCATCCCTCCATCACTCCATCCCTCCATCTTCCATCAAATCAAGACATGTCGCAACAATCCAGCAAGACCCAGAAACCTGCATCCTCATCCTCATCTACCTCCACCTCCACTACAGCCAAACCGTCTTCCACACGCAAGTACGGCCACTCGCGACAATCATCGCTCAGCGGCACCCAAGCCTTTTTGAACGCAAAGAAGAACTAAAGAGTCAGAGCTGTCTCATCGGCACGTTTTTGTCCTACACTTCATGTGTCGTATGTGGGTAGAGAAACAGTGAGAAACCCTCAGTGAAACTTGCGAGGGGCACCAAAGTGTTCATGGAGATCTCAGACAAATGCATGAAATGTGTGGAAACGAGCCAGGACTGAGATATTCACCTCAAAAGTACTTGGATATACTACATGTCTTTAGAAATACATGTTTCTGATGCTATGAATATGGGAATGCATCATTTATTCTCATGCGTGAGGGTGGTTATCGTTATCGTAGGTGGTGTACCCCTGAATATGTTGACCCCTGACTTTGGAAAAACTCTCTTACAAGTAGAACACCAATATAAGAATACAAATAGAAAGAGGTATCTCTTACATCCATCCATCCATCCATCATCCATCACACCCGTCAAGCGGGGAAAATAAAGGGGTGTACAGCGAGCAATACGGGAACTGTGCTGTGCATGTGCCACACCGCCGTGTAACACGGCAAATATGTACGTCTCGTATACGGCGGTGATGGATGATGACGTAGGTTTCAGGGCGGTAAGATTTAGTGACTATAGAAAATAGTTCTATAATGAAGGAAAGACTTGAGAAACGTGACCTGAAGAAGGAGACTTTCTCGGAGATTAAAACAGTGTTATACGGGTAGAAAGTGGTTGTCATGGCGATTTTTATTGTGGTGGTGCCGCGGAAGGTGGGGCTCACCCAATCGGCACGATTTCAGGTATTATATTTGAATATTCGTTTCGTTCTGTATCACAGATACAAAGTGTTCCCAATTGTGGCAACACCTTATGGAGTACCAAAGGACCACCTTTTCCAGGGTGCTCGCTAAATTAGAATTTCTCATGGTACAGAGCCAATCAGTCCATTGAGTTTGTAGAAATTTATCCCTACGATTTACCCTCTCGGATCTCAAGTGTCACGCAGTACCCAACTCATCGTGCAGTCTCGTACTCTACCCAATGTTGAAAAGTGGTGGATTGTACCGCACTTTACATCCAAGACCCGCATCGAGATCTCGAATCTTATCCAGCAACTCTAAAAACACACCCGATCCTAGAAAGCTTCTTTTTTTCCATCGTGAGATCTGTGATTCCACTGGATCTGCTATCCGGATTCTCAGTCCACTGGATCTTGTGTGTGTGTGTGTGATGACGGTGTTACCCGATCGAATGGGTTTTGCACACACGCGTCTTTTATATGGCCAATGACCTCATTGCTTGGGCTTTTAGAGTATTCTCATCTCACACTTTTTTACAGTACAGAAACATGCATCCTTTCACATCACGCGACAAATACCCAAAGACTATAAATACCAAGCGGAACACCAAGCATCAGCATCAACCCCGATATTTGTGTCTGTGTACAAATCTCAAGGATACCACCGTCATGGAAAAAGCAGATCTCGTGTTCGTGTTCTGTTACTCCACATTCGGCAATTGCGCCAACATCTGATCCCGCTCTTTGAATGAGATTGTTCCCGTTTTGGACAAAATTCCAAGACACGCATGCGGCTCAAAACAAAACGCCTGGGCCCTTTTTCTCTCCGTGGTAACGACAAAAAACCCAGAATCGCAGAATCGCAGAACCAATTTAAGCATCGGTCCCAGAATTCCAGGAACTTTGGAGCCCATCATCATAATAGTAGTTTGATATTGGCGTTACGAGCTAGATCTGTCTGTACATTGGATTCAACCGGCATTCGGAGTACCTGAATCTCTAGATTTCACAAATCGAGGGTCTCACGGCACGATTTCGCGCCTTATGTGTAAGTGTACATGTGATTTCCATGGCGGTGGATGAATTGCGTGGTTCCAATTTGGCAATCGTGCATGGGTTCGGTGCATCGCATGGAACGATCAGGATCGAAAAGAAGTTTGAGCGATTTGGGTATATTTCATGTTCTCAGACGCGATTGGAGAAATTCGACGCGTTGGAGAGAGAGAGAGAAAGGGAGAGAAGTTCAGACGCGTTGGTGAGAGAACTCGACGATTCCGGGTTGAAGTATAGGTCCATTGGTTCGATGGAGTGAATGAGCGGAATTACATGTATACAACTAGTTTCATCCCTCTCATCCCATCACCTCCTCTCATCCTTCTATTCCCACTCGTCACCTCCTCTCATCCTTCTATTCTCATCACCTCCTCTCATCCCCCCATCACCTCCTCTCATCACCGGTTCAAGCTCATGCAAACACACACACAGACACGAGGAGTTTGGAATCCCAGCTCCATGGCCTTGGGATTTGGAGATATCCAGAATCCCAACGTCGGGGACCCAGCCACGTGGTGAGCCCTGTTTGTCGACGACGGGAAGCGTCGACAAACATGTTAGCCGTACGTGTGATTGGTGTTTCTACCACTACTGTAGTATGAATCCGTGTCTAAACACTAATACTGTACGTGTGATTGGTTTCTACCAGTAGTATGAATCCGTGTCTAAACACTAATGCGCCGTAAGAACCGTCAATAAACAGCAGAGCCGTAGTCTCCAGCAAAGAGCCGTACAAGTCTAAACAGCAAGAGCCGTACAAGTCTAAACAGCAGAGCCGTAACCTCCAACCAGCAGAGTCCTAGTCTCCAACCAGCAGAGCCTTCATCTACAACCAAAGAACACACCGATAAATGCAAATAAATACAGCAAATTTTGAAGATAGTAAAAGTACATAAAACGAAAGAAAAAAAAATGCCAAAAAACTGTAGAGTTTACCAACACACACGAGTGTCAGAATGCAGGGTATTTTTGAATGAAGCGAATGTAAAGAAAAAATGCGATTGTTGTTAGAATACAGCGAGAGTGAAGCCCGTTCACCATCTCGTTATGCATGGGATGAAAGAAGAAGAAATAATATCAGACAAAGAGTCTCTGTCCCACCAGCTCCTCTTCACGCTTTTTGGGGAACCGAAAGTTGACGGGAGAACAAGAACCGATAGTGTACGACTGGCTCCTGGCGCCAATGACACGCATGCTGCGTCGAAACTTGTTCATTTCCCGCTCACAAGTGTGCTTGTGCGACGAGTCGTTCATCTCAACGTACCGTTGCGGCACGCACCGATCGTAGAAACGGTCGAAAAAGTGCTTGTACCCGCCTTGCAAGATGACAATGTCCGGGTAGAAGAGCTCGGGGTACCGATGAGCGTTGCAGTGGCGGTCAAAGTTGCGCAAGTGCTGGGCCATTCGGGGGCCGCGATGAGCAGAGTACTCGCAGTGGAATACGAGCAGTGTTTTGGCGTTGGAGGAGGATGCGAGTTCCAGCATCTTTTGTTCCAGGTCGTCTTTGCTGTTAATGTTCAACGCTCCCTCGACGTGGCCTCCCTTGTATTCGTACTCGAAGCGGCAGTCAATGAGAATAGTCTGGTCGTAAATGTGTTCGTAGTGGCCGTCGAGTAGTTGACATAGAGTATCCCGCTCGATTCTGGGAAACGAGTCTTCTTTAACTGTGAACGACTTGAACCCGAGTGTTGAGTTGACGGTGGGGGAGGTTTCGGTATCAGTATTCTCCATGACAACGTCCTGAGGGTGCTGGTACATGGATTGAGTTCGACGGTACTTTGCCGGCCGCTCTGGCTGTAAAGTATCGGAGTACATCATGGAGAAAGTGGTCTTGTGACGAATGAGAGAAACGTCGGACAAGACTCTGTTCTGCTTGGGGCGGGACTTGTGAGGAAGAGGAGAGTCGACGTCGGTGTCATTGTTGGTTGGGGAAGTGGATGTGAATGCAGGTTTGAAGCTGAAGAGCGACCGTCGAGGAGTGGGTACTTTGGGTCTGTTGATGTTAGTTAGAGAGAGAGATTGTAAGGACATACGTCTGGTCGATGAAAAAGTTCTGGGAAAGGTCTGCCGCGAGGGAGGTGGTTGGACTGGTGTTTGTAGACTGCAAGTTTGGCACCGGGAAGAGCGAGTTCTTCTTCTTGAAGCGTTTGGACTTGGCAGACGGCAGCGAGTCTGGCAGGAAGGACGGCGACGAGTCGAGCGTAGAAAGAGAGGGCAGGTCTCTGGGGGTGTACTGGTACGACGACTGCGACTCGACCATCATCTTAGGGATTAAAAGAGTGTAGATATTAGAGTATTAAAGAAAAGAGTGGATGATGATGATGGATGAAGTTGAGGTGGAGGGGGCACATAAATATTTATATGCGTGAGGTCTGAGAGAGAGAGTCGTCTGTTGTGTACACAGAAATTGTGTGTGTGGTTTATTTTTCTGTGGTGTTGCTTTTTTGTGTGTGCACTTTATTTTTGTGTGTTGAAGTGCGCATGTGGAGTTTTTGGTGTAGTGGGGGAAAAAGCAATATTCTGACGGGTCATTTAGAAGCGGTGTGTTTTGTGTCTGTGTAGAATTAGGAGAATAATAGAATAAGAATTGTGGTATTGTAGGAAGAAATATGTTATTCTAGCATGTCAAAGACGCGTAGAAACGCGTGTTTTCTCAGACTCTCACAGAAACGCGTCTTTTTTGGTTCTTAAGAAAAGAGACGCGTTTTTTTTGTATGTGATTACGCGCATTTTTTTTGTTTGGCAGTTTCCTAATTGGGAAATTATCCAGAGCGGCGCTTCGGGGGAGGGCGGAGAAAGGAACAAAGAAAAAGTTGGGAGTTGGGAGTTTTGGAAGAGGATTAAGCGCTGGATTTTTGAGAGTAGTACAGTAGAATAAAATGGATTCTCGCAAGATGATTGGTCAATGAGACGATGAGAAAAAGTTTTTTCTTGAAATATACAAAATGGTATCTACGGTATCAAATTGTTCGAGTGCAGATAAACAACCGGTTTCCCGGCGCTATCCCTTCATCACTAGACACAAATGCATGAAATTTCACAGCTCCAACTCCCAGTCGCTGTGGTGAAGTAAGTGAGTGAGACAGTAGACAGCGACGGCGGGTAACTAGGAAGAGATTTCTTGATCAAAGACCGGATTCAATCCATTGAACAGGACGGTTTTTAATATATGGAATGTTTGGAATTCAGGATGTCATGTTCTTTAAGGACAATGAACGAGACCGTTGTTTATATGAACTATCCAATCACTCCGGATCCGTCGTGGAAACTATATATGAACTCTGAACAGTCAACAGATGCATCCGTCCGTAGTATCTAGATCTCCATGCAACGAGAAGATTTTCTGTGTTCATCTGTATGAGTAACATTATAGTTCTTGGTTGTCGTCGATACTCTTGTTGTCCAGGGTGCATTGAAATCTCTTCAAGGGCAAATCCCGAGACTCTAGTACTTAGATAATACCCATAGACTTCTATTGTTCTTCTAGTTCCAGGCGGGTAATAGTCCGCATCCGGATTCGTCTGGAAAAAACTTTCAAATGCATCCATGGCAGCTGCTCACTTGTTCGTGGTCCACTCGGTGCGTTGCATAAATCAGCTGCACCACAGGAACACTTGAACACTTGAACACCCGGACGGCCGAGAGGAGAGAGGAGATGGTACGTATTTCCCGCTCTGAAACTAGTAGAATTTTATTGAACAATCCATCAATTGAACAATTGAACAATTGCTTCTCACTCTGTAACATTGTGCCCTTCTACTTCTACTCTCCTACTCATCCACTGAACAGCTGAACAAACGCAGGAGAAACCAAAAGGTGAGACCTCTCTTTCCAAGACTCACACATGGGTCTGTGTTTTTCAACCTGCACGTAAATAGAATGTATGACGATCGGAAAAAGCCCATATTGTGCATATTTTTCTATAGGTGTATTGGAAAATAACAGCAAACTGGAGTATATAAAGCTCTTCAACGTTTGCTCTTTAGCAAGCTTGAGAACAAAAATGACATATCATTTTTATCTAGATCTAGATATTCTAGCAAGTACAATAGAATTGCTTCAATTGTCATATATACTCGTGTATGCAAATATATTCATCAAAATGCAAACTGGTTGGCAGAGTACTTGAAAGTCCAATTTTATCAGGGGTAAATAGAGAACGAAATTTGATAGGCGGTTACGTAATTTCTTATGTACTTTCAGGCGTACGGATTATGTAATCGGTGCGGCTGATACGGACTAGGGTTCTTCTCTCTCTCATCATACGGCATTTAATAATATTCAAGTATAGATCCGGAATTGTACTAAATAATAAATAGATGACTCGTCATTTTGTTCGGTGGATGCGGCTTTGAAGGTTCCAAGGAGGTGGCTCGGCTCAATTATTCAACGTACAGTAAGAGGAGTGCTTAAAGCGGCACAATTTGGGGGCCATTTAGTACTGCTACGCTACTGTCGTTCTTGTAGTTGAGAGTTGAGAGTTGAGAGTTGAGAGTTGAGAGTATCTGATACAATTGAGTACAGTATACGTGACGCTATGTCTATTGGAGTATTACTGAAATACAGTATAAACGTTGTTTTCCAAGTTAGTGCAAGATACTAGTGCCAAAAGTACCGTAGTCTTGTATCAAGATTTGATCAAGCCAGGTGGATCGACTAGACTAGCGCATTGATTGACAAAGTTCAGGTTGCAGCAGATCACTTCGAGTGGGTCCCTTGATGTTCAATGCAGCTCGAGAGTTGTTTACTCAGGGAGATTCAATACGTCTAGAGCTTTTTATCCAATTGTACCAATCACTCCATACCAACCACTGCAATCTCCAATACCCAATCTCCAATACCCAACACCTCCAACCCGCATCTACGCATCTATCATCCTCGGAAGCTATCAAATGCAGCTGAAGAATTTTTTGGGGCAGTTTTTGGCGTGCGGCCTCAAAGAAAACACGCGCAAACGCACGCGATTTTTTTTTTGCTGTAAAAGCAACAACGCGCTGCTGCGTCGCATGTGCTTTTTGGCTGTAAAAAACAACCCGACGCACGTCAAATAATTTTGACTTTTTTTTCCTCGATTTGTTTAGAGTGAGTCGAAACGGCGAGATATATACAACCTCCTTGCTTCGGGATGAGTGATTGAGTAGATCGGTGCGGATAAAGTGGGTGATGGAGGTAAACGGCGTAGTGAACGGAATCTACTATTCAAGGCGTTGTTTTTGGTAAATTGGTAAATTGGTACTCGGTACTTTTTCAGGGTCAATCTGAACGAAAACGGACAAACCGGATGTTCCACTTGATCTTGGATCCTGGAGATTGAGATCGATAATATTGGCAGCAACCATTTCTCAACACCGAAGAGGTCCTGACGTCTGGACCCTGGATTTTACGTGGATTTACGTGGATTTCAAAGAGTGCATCCATTTTGAGGCTCCCCGTGTGCCCATGTGTCCATGTGTCATTGAGTCAAGCATATGCCTACGGGAACTAGCGCTACGGCTAGCCCTATTTGACTATCTACAGATTTTAGTCTCTCTGACCTGTCATGCGGTATCAAGTCCTTAGTGTATTGAAGCGTAGAACTCTACCGTCAATGGGCCCTCATGATTGTCACCAATGGATCCTCATGATTGTCATCGTGCATTTGAATCCGCGAGAATCCAATACCCAACGTCCGAAACCTCGGGTATTAATAGATTGTAATATTTGATTTCCTAGGATTGCTACAGACTTTGAGATCCCAGTTTTCCATGTCATCAAGCAGCACAACGGCGTGGGCACCTGCGTTTGAAAAGAGAGCAAATGTGTCGGAGCAATCGAGGCGCGGAATGACATAACTCGGGGAGTCTCTGACTCTGGGCCCCCACAATCTGGGAATCTGAGCTGAGATATCTCTAGAGCCGTAGCGAATAGTCGACGAAATTACGTCAGAGCTTGGAGTTTCTTCAAGTGGGTTCTGGAGTGGGGTGGACTACACTGTATTACAGATTCCAAGTACGACGCGTCTGGTGTAGAGAATCCCGGATCTGATAGAGAGGATCTGAAAGATCGGTCAGGATCGGATGTTCATCTTTCGTATATTAATTCCTCATCTCGTGATCCGCCTTTTCTCTGTTCAGACAAAATCCACGGGATCCTCAAAACTCAAAACGCAAACTCAAAATCCGACCTGTCGATCCAATGAATGACCAAATTGACGCGTCGTTCAGATGCCAAGGTTCTGTGCAGCTATTTTGAAGTGGAACAAACTGGTGTGGCCGTGCAGATGCACATTATGCATGGCGGAGTGGGAGGTGCAGGAAAATGAGGGTCTCTTGGACGTAATGTATGTAAATTGGTCCCTCCTCGGGCTTTTGTAGTATCGAAGCGGCTGCCCTGTACGATAGTGAAGAAAAGGGATCTAGGGATTTCGGGGCTTCTATTGATTGAGGGTTTGGGGTGGATTCTTCTAGGACGCTAGATTTCAAGGCTCCACGTATCCTCTATGAACTAAACGGCTTACCGAGGAAATGTCGAAATCGAAGAACCACTTTCACTTTCACGATCCCTGTCCTACGACGATGTACGGTACGCCATTCAAACATGCACGGCAGATGCATAGATAACGAAAATCCCGTGGAATCACGAGGCAGACTCAGGCGCATCCAACTCCGATTCAGTTGCTGTACAGTGTACTTTTGAATCTCACCATGAACTCTAATATTCAAAGATCATCCAACGTTTTCTCTTTTAAAGCGCAGAAATCTCAGAATCCAATTTGCCCAATTTGTCAATATTTGGGAATTGCCTAATCCGGCCGCTGGACCCCGCGCGCCCCGCCATTGACCGCAAGTGCCAAATGAGGATTCTAGACTTTTTGAGGATTTTTGTAACTGTACTGTAGATGCGGCTGCAGAGACTTGATGGTGACAGTTTGTAGGAAATGGTTCTGGAACCTTTTGAGATGCAGCAAGTGTGGGCTTTTTCTGGTCGCATTTGTCGGATATGTAGTGTAGGAGGTTGCATGTACGGAACTGTTGCAATATTTTTGGCAGAAAGTGCAGAGGTTAAGATCATAGGGCTCCATTAGGCGGCATGGGGCTCGATTCAGGTAGCAATGGGCTCAATTGAGTGCAGATTACAGGGCTCGACGGTTCCAGCTGCTCTTACAGTTGAATACATGCACAATATCTAAAGAGAGGAAAGTGCAGGTGGTTTCGGACATCAAATTTGGCTGTGAATAGACATGCAGGCCAGTTTCACTCTGATATTCAATGGCGTTCCGTCGGTTGTTCCTGGAACTTGACTCGTTGAATTGGGGTTCAGGTGATCAACTCGAAAGATCTAAAAAGTATACTATCTCGCTGTAGATTCGCCACTTCTCTTCAAAAGAGCTTCAGTATGCAATTTGTCCGTAGAGGAATAGGAGCTACAGAAGATACTTGCACAAGCAAAAAACCAATATGATGATGCCCACAAGTATTCACCCAGAAATGGTGGGTGTATACAGCACACAAACCTGATCCAAGGTACATGAAAGTAACACCTCTCTTTTTGCAAAAAACGGTCACCATGCACAATTCCGCCAGGAATTGTGATTGGACCGATCATTTACTTGATTATTTGGCCAAGATCCGAAACGAAACGGCGACATAAAGCGGCAGTATGGAGTACACATCAACAACTTGGCAGCCAAGCAGCCAGATGGAATGGAAGCTACCTGACCAATGTCTTCCTAGATTCCCTTAATTCTCAAAGTCTTGACGAGAAATCAAACCTCCCAGAATCTTACTCTCCAAGTCATTCAGCCCAGGACCCCCAGATTACGTCACTTTTGTATCTTTGATATTTAAACATACTTACAAGACCTTTGATATCCCAATGTGTGTCAAGAAGAGACTCTTTCGTGTGGTATGGAGTCATCTAGATATTGAGTACGGATATAAGCCAACGGAGGTGGTGGCACAGTAGCGTCAATCCGAGATCAGACATCCGCTTTTATATAGTATGTCAGCGAAGCATGTACCAGTCGTTCATATGTACTAGTAACATAGATTGGGACTGTACGACCAACTACTATCTCAGGAAAACATACGGAAACTGGGATCCGAACAATCCCAAGCATTACTTACCAATCATGCGACGAACCATGGGATGTGGACGGGGCCACTCCTCCGAGTGAAGCTTCGGGAAATGGCGTAGCCGCCATGTTTTTCTCTTGAAATTCAGGGGCAAAGACGATGAGGCTAGGAAATAGTGGCGTCGATTCTTTGCACATTACTTCCTCATAGATATAGCACACTTCGTCCTCATCTTCTTCATCATCACTCCATGAACTCAAATCCAACGCTTCCAGCTCCCGGAAATTCAAGCCAATTTTCATCATGCCGACATGGGTAATCTTGTGGTGGGACGGGAGATTGAGAATTCTCTAGAAAATTCAATAACACACACGTCATCCACAAGTGTAGCGACATCTTCTATCGTTCCACTCGAGCCAATTTCGACAACTTCAAGTCCAGGGGAGTTTCTTCCTAAAACACTCAATGTGTGTTTAGTAGGCGGTGATCCAGACCGAAACTCCGGCCTGGGTGAAAGCCCCGTCAAGTGAAGATTCAAGGTTACTAGAACTTTTTCTGCATTCTGGACACTTCCGAGGGATAAATCTTTCACGCCCGGCATGACACATAAAAGCTTTTCGAAATGCACACACCTCGATCCAAACTCGTCACGGCAATGGAATGTGTGTAGATTTTTAAACGGTTTGTCAGGTTCAAGTACTTGCTCTACACCTTCAACACCAAAACTTGACACTCCAAACTCCACAAGATGTGGATTGGAGGCCGCTTCCACAAACACTTGTGTATCGCTGCCACCGTCCACTTGTCTCCAAAGATACAATGCACCAGCGCAGCATTTCGAGACGAACCGAGTTAAACATTCGGGACACATCACTCAATTCAACTCTGGCCAAATTCGGGCATTTTTCAACAATTTCATCCAGAAAATCGTCAGCTAGTAAACTGAGCTGGACCGCAAGCTCAGTCAGTGACACGGATAGAGCCAACCGACGCACACCGACTGGTACCAGGCGCCTATCATCCGAGTACATATCATCCAAACGAAGTAAAAAGACGCTGCAAATTCGGAAAGTGTAGATTCGGAAATTTGTAATTAGTTTTCGCGAGCAGATGGGCAATTCGATAGTACATGATCCCTTTGACCAATCGCGCGTAGTACTGCGCCTTAGCAACATCGTCAATCGAATATATATATCCCAAGTTCCAGTTGTCCACAACCCCCCATAACAAGCGAGACGATTCGGTGAACCAGAGACTATTGACTGTCAGGCATTGGACTTTGGTGCCCCAGTGAGCATTTGTCTAAACACAATGAACAATCTCCGGGATATCCATGGCATTACGATGAGAATGCAATCTCGTTGAAATGTCTTCGAAGAAAACTGGCAGTCGCTTTTGCTCGTTGAAAATAATATAATAGTATTGTAGAGGTTTATTCAAAGGAGGTTGGTGGTTTGATTACCATCCCAAACATAGGCTAATTACACGACTTTGGTCCCGTTGGTTATTTTTTGTTTTTGAATCTTTGATATTATACATAACATACTTAAAACGTTAGTGCAGACGGAAGCCGCAGGTCCATGCGGCCCCGTGGGGCACTACGCGTCACTTGCTCCTATGGGCGGCCGGCGTATTCCGGTTGATCTGGTATATTTTATACAGGCCATAGCATACCTTGATCTTCTTATTCTTAGAAAAATTCTATTATCGAATAAAAAACCATCAAGCATTCGCAAGTGTAAATGAGTTGCCGGTCATGGGGTCATATTTAAGATCCATCCGGTGAACGGGCTACCCAGGACGTAACACTTTCGTAACCCTTTCAAGGACTAAAACCCACTTAGAAGGATGGCAGAAGGAGACACGATAGCCAGCCGGGCCACATGAGATGGATAAAGCGAATTGCCCGTTGGTTTAATGGATTCCTGCATTTGGATCCCTCGCCACCCGAAGCAAAGTCACGCCTCCCTTGAAATTGCTTCCTGAGACTGGGTCCGCACAGTCCTCAGATGTTTTTGGCCCATAAATGCTCTGTTTTAAAATTTGAGCCGCACTCCCGCCGCACACCCGATTTCCAGCCATGTGGCGCATGAGACATTTGGCTCGTCCTCATAAGGGTTGTGTAGTGTAACGGCCTATCACATCAGATTTTGATTCTGGGGACCCCGGTTCGACTCCGGGCACGACCTTTTTTTTGGGATGCATGGATTTGGCGCAAGGTTTTAGAGGCATGTATGATAGCGTATGATAGCGGGGCCGCACCATGCGCGGCGCCGGGTGACTCTTTTAGAGTGTCGAGTGTCGAGTGTCATCGTGACTGGGAAGAAGAGCATTGGAAAGGTTGGTGGGGGATATTTGGATGTAGAATCATGCATTGTATTGGGCTTTAATCTTTTGTAGTTCGAGATTGTTCTTCTGGCATAATTGGTCTTCACTAGATTGGAACCATGTTTGCGCGGAATACTTTTCAAGTACGGACTACACCTCAAAAATGGCACAGAATAATTAAGAATGCACTTGTATGTATATTAATCCTTGCCGGTAAGTTTTCTAGTATTATTGGCTATTGGCTAATCGTTAGGGTGAGGTTCCAACGTGGAAGCATCCGACGGGACAATCACCCTACGGCAGGGGCAGAAACTAATATTACAGCTACTACTGTACTAGCCCAGAAATATGAATCCCGTTATTCCAACCAACAGATATACCACATAAGTAAATTCCACCACCAAAGGCGACAAGCGAAACTTGACGACCAACAGATTGTACTAACTGATCACAGCTTCCCGGCCACAAACACCCCCAATTAACACCAAGCCATCTACCACCACAAATACTCTCCAAACAGCAACAAAAATACGAATTCATCAAATAGACGGTTGCTACTTTCCAGTGACGTAGCCTCATGAGCCGCACTACTCCCCTTACGCGCGCGCCCCCCGCTCAAGGACACATTGCTCTCGATTTCATCCCCGGATCTCTCTCTCACTAACAACCTAGAATACACCAATGTTTGGCGGCAGACGACAGCCACAGCAGAATCCGTACGCCCAGGGCGGTGGCGGACCTCCACCTCCTCCTCAATATAGAAGTGGGCCTGGAACTCCGGGTGGCCAGAGGACGCCACAGAACTTTGCAGCGCACACCATGAAGGTGTCGTCGTTCCCGGTGCAAGAGAAGGCATCACAGACCAAAAACCTGCTCGCGGTGCCTCCTGGGTCGTTCCGATCGGGCTCGTATGTGATTTGCGACGACCGGTTCGTGTTCACATGTTTCGAGTCGGGCGCATTGGCGGACGGCAGCCAATCGCCACGAATCGGCGCTGGCGGCGCACAGCGACAATGGGCGCAGTGGTCCATCGACCAGCCCGTGAGCATTGCGCCGTTTGACATTTTCGAAGGAGGCCGGAAGAATGTCTACCTGGGGACGCTTGACTTGGAGATTGGGTTTGTCAAGGCCGGGAGATCAGACACCCAGTACGACGAGACTGTACTGAGCAAGCGGTTTTTGGACCTGTACAAGGACCAGATTTTCACGCCTGGTCAAATGCTGTATATGGATTTTGGAGGCGTGAACTTTTTGATCAAAGTGCTGCGAACGGCGGTTGTGGACTTGGCCAACAGCCAACAGCCAAACAATGGCCGGGGCATTCTGATCGAGACGACGGAGATCAGCTTTACCAAATCGCAGCGAAGCGAAATGCAGCTGAAATCGTCGGGTACCAGGGCAAGAACCAATGCGATTATTAATCCAAGCTTCAAGTTTGAAGATATGGGCATTGGTGGTCTCGACGCCGAGTTTAATGTCATCTTCCGACGAGCGTTCACATCGCGAATCTGCCCGCCGCGGGTGCTGGAAAAGCTCGGCATCAACCACGTCAAGGGTCTGTTGCTTTTTGGACCTCCTGGTACCGGTAAAACGCTGATTGCGCGGAAGATTGGACAAATGCTCAACGCCGTGGAGCCCAAGATTGTCAACGGTCCCGAAATGCTCAACAAGTATGTCGGTGGGTCGGAAGAGAACATTCGAAACCTGTTCAAAGACGCAGAGGCCGAGTACAAGGCCAAGGGCGAGGAGTCGAACTTGCATATTATCATATTCGACGAGCTCGACGCTGTGTTCAAGCAGCGAGGCTCGCGGGGCGACGGCACGGGTGTCGGCGACAATGTGGTCAACCAGCTGCTTGCCAAGATGGATGGTGTTGAGCAGCTGAACAATATTCTTGTCATTGGTATGACCAATCGGCGAGACTTGATCGACTCTGCGCTGCTGCGACCGGGCCGATTCGAGGTACAGCTGGAAATCTCGCTGCCGGATGAAAAGGGCCGGCAGCAGATTTTCAAGATCCACACCCGCAAAATGCGGGAAGAAGGGGCATTGGCCAAGGATGTGAATATTGACGAGCTTGCGTCGCTGACCAAAAACTACTCGGGTGCCGAGATTGAGGGTCTGGTGAAATCGGCTGCTTCGTACGCGTTGAACAGGAACATGGAGACGGATCCGTCCAAGGGCATTCATTTCGACAACAAGGACGTTATCGTCAACCGCGCCGATTTCATGAACGCGCTGGACGAGACGAAATCTGCATTTGGTGTGTCAGAAGAAGACATTTCCAATACTATTCGCGGCGGCATTATCAAGTACGCGACCAACATTGACGATATTCTCAAACAAGGAGACAGGCTCATTGAGCAGCTGCGACAGGATACCCAGTTCCCGGTTGTTTCTGTACTTGTGCATGGACCTCCTGGGTCGGGCAAGACTGCCCTTGCCGCAAGCATTGCATTGTCGTCCAATTTCCCATTCATACGTCTCATTTCCCCGGAGAACGTCAACGGCATGTCGGAAGCGCAGCGAATTCAGTACATCACCAACCAGTTCCAAGACTCGTACAAGTCGCCGCTGAACGTTATTCTGATCGACTCGATTGAGGACATTATGGACTGGGTCGACATTGGCCCGCGGTTCTCGAACCCGCTGCTTCAGACTTTGAAAGTTGTACTGCAGCAAATGCCACCCAAGGAGCGGCGTCTGATGGTGTTGTGCACCACGTCCAACCGGCAAGTGCTGGCCCAGATGGGCATGCTCAAGTGTTTCCGACGAGAGATTTACGTGCCCAATCTTGCATCGACGTCAGACATGCTGCCGGTTCTCGAGCAGGTGAATTTCCTCACTGAGCAAGAACGACACGCTGCGATTGAGTTGATCGAGAAGGAGACCGAGTCGTCGGTTCTGGGGATGGGTATTAAGGACTTATTGTTTAATATCAAAGAGGCGAGTCTATTCAAGGGCGACAAGGTCAAGGAGTTTGCCGAGCTCATTGTACGTGACATTGAGAGCAAGCCCGGGCACAAATAGTATATATAGAATTTACTCAGTTTTTTTCTCTTATGAACACACTCTTGAGATTCGTCTAGACGATGGCGGCCGTATTGGGTAGCCATTAAGATTATTATTCAATCTCGGGTCCATCAGCACTTCCAAGCCGAACAAAATGGCAAACAGCATAATGCCGGCCATGGGATAAAACGCAATGATTGCAATGCACGCAAAGAAGCGGATCGCGAGAAGCGACCCGGAGGGGTACTCTGCCAGCAGCACTTGAGCAAACAGCCCTTCACGCACGAACCGGCCCACGTCTTCGTACAGGTTTCGCGGCAAATATGGCACTTCGTGTGTGTATCTTGTATCATCGTAACGTGAAGCGTACCGTCGTGAATGTCGACCAGCGGCCGGCCGTGGCGGCAACGGTGGGTGCAGTTGCTCTTCCGCTTGGACTTCAGGTTTGACTTCTTGTTTGACTTCTTGTTTGACTGCCGACTGTGGTGCATCTAGATTCCCAACTGTCGAGCTCATAACTTGGTCCTTGAATAGCGATACGTTCTCCGTGGTGTATGCTCGTGGCGCCTGTTGATCC
This sequence comes from Blastobotrys petasosporus, assembly GCA_030580095.1. Classification (NCBI taxonomy): domain Eukaryota; kingdom Fungi; phylum Ascomycota; class Dipodascomycetes; order Dipodascales; family Trichomonascaceae; genus Blastobotrys; species Blastobotrys petasosporus. The sequence continues at coordinate 17,726 of JAKTSG010000060.1, read as the reverse complement.
TCCTCCTCTACCGCCTGATTCTCAATTGTTCTTGATCTTGACCGTGATTCCAGCCGCTGATGCGGCGCAAATGCCAAATCGACCATGTCGACCGTCGGCTCCAATGGCACTGGCTTGATCTCTTGCAACGACTGCATCAGTGCCGCCCGTCCTCGAGCGCTAGACCCCGTGCGCACTTTACGAATGACCTTTTTCATATTTTGAATCTTGGTTAGATCAAGCTGCTAAACGTTCTTTTTGAAGCGAAATTTCGAATAAATTATGGGAAAATGCAAAAAAAAGGATACAAAAAGAACACAGTTGGAAAGAAGAATACTACTGCCCGCCGCCTCCAGTCGCCATCATCATCAACAGCACTGGGACCATGTAAACCCAGTACTTTTGCAGAAACGACTTTTCCACTTCCGGCTCTGGAAGTTTATTGCCTACCAGCTTAATTGGGGCTTTCAGCTGTGGCTGAGGCCCCGGCTTGCTCATTGGTGCAATCTCCACAGACGAGCCCGTGCTCGAGTGGTTGCGGGAGTAGTCCAGCTTGGCAATGCTGCCGTCGCCATCAAGATACAGCACAAAGTGCTCGTGCGCCTGTGCCAGAATGTCGCCATACGCCAAACACACAAACTCGGCGCCGGCAGACTCGACGCCAATGCATGCCCTGCCCGTGTACTCGGACAGAGGCTCGTTGGAGTAGACGGCCTGGTTGGTGTCCACGTTGTAGGAGATTGCGCCGTACGGCAGCACTTCGTCGGACCCGTGCGGCCGAATCAGCAGCGGCGCAGTCAGGCTCTCTGCGAGCACCGTCGCAGCCATGATCACAGTAGCAGCCCACACCTTCATCTTCTTCGTTCTCGTCACTGTCGTCGTCGTTGAACTTGTGTCCACAGCCAAAACGGCTTAAGTGAGCCGTCGCGCGCGCAGGGGAAATTCTCTAAGCGGTGATTCGTCGCGCGCGCCCTGAAATTTTCATCTTTCACCTTTCATACGACAAACTCGCTCCAAATGTCTGCTGCGTCGCCAACTCTCAAGGTTCGTAACTGGCAGAATGTGCTGAGCTAACAATTTGCAGGTTCTCAAGTGGTCGTTTCTCGGCGCCGGCGTTGCCTACGGCTTCTTCCACAACCGCACGCTCGCCCAGCAGGCCGACGTCCAGAGGTTCCAGAAGGAATGGGCTCGAAAGGAAAAGCTCATCTCCGAGGCCAAGGCGGAATACGCCCGGTTGCATGCTCCTAAGCAGACGGTCGGTGGTGTCGTGACCGACCCGGAGGATCCAAACTTTGACATTGTCAAGGCCATCGACTACGCCGTCGAGCAGTTGAAGTAGAGAAAGAGAGAGAGAGAGACCCTCTCTAGAATATACAGTGCATGAAGAATGATTATTATCTATTTACAGTGAATTCAATTTTTATTCAATTGCGAGAGTCCTCTCGTCTGGTAGTGTTTCTGGTTCGGCGATAGACGTTGCCTGGACCCAGGCCGAACTTTGCACGCACCGCATCCGTAGACCGGTCGTAGACTCCTCGCCAGACATGTGCGCCGACGGCCTGTAGCTGGTATTTGGATACAAATGCACGGATGTCGAACTTGTCTCTTGTGACGTCGGCGGCGTCGACTTGGATCTGGCGAACCGTCAGCGGGTCGGCCGTTTGTCGCAGCACCCAGACGCAGTACCGGTGTGTCGGCGAGTTGCGCTCTGGGTGAGGCGGAAGATACGCCACCAACTCGTCCGATCTAGCAGGATCGACTACATGCTGTGTGTTGCTCAAAGGAACGTTGGCGACCGCCCAATGGAGCGTCGTCTTGAACGAGTCCGTCTCCAGGTCCGGAGTGTCGGGGTCGACAATCAGCACCGTGTACAGCGAGTCGTCGGCGATTTTCTCAAACTCCTGCACCTCGATCAACGGAGTCTTGGACGACACTGCGTTTCGAATCAGTTTGCCCGGCTCGACGTTCTTGGTCACTGCGCCAGGGAACTGCAAGTCGACCTTGGCCCGTGGCTCGAGCGTTGGTAACGTATCTGGAATCACATGGAGGGTCTCGAGTCGCTGCATCAGCACCAGCATCTCGTACTGCTTCCAGTCCCGCTCGGCAAGGTACCTGTATATCGGCTCGCTCAGGTCGACGTTGCTGTTGACTGTGTGGTTGTACACGACCTCGGGGTTGTGCAGTTCGGCTCGGACCAGATGGTGGTTGATTCGGCGCAGCGATTCCTGCTTTTCGACGTCGTCGCTCAACTTGTCCAAGCCCAGGGCCTCCCGCTTGGCAGCGGCGTAATGCATTTTCGAGTCCTTCTTGATGACTTCTCGTGCCAATGGGAACACTTCCTTCAGCCCGATTGGCGAGTTGTAGGCCAGTCGCGCACGTCTCGTCTTGAGACTGGGCGGACCCTCTCGCCACTCGCCTTCCAGGACAGCTTTTCTCACATGCTCGTTCTTGATCTTGAGCGCATCTCCTGCCTTGGAAGCCGCCGTCGACAGGCGCCTCGTGGAGATTCTACTGAACATGTATTCTCTCTGTCTGTCTGCTGTAGATGAAGCGAAAAAAAAAATTGTGGTGCGGCTGCGGGCGGCTTTTTGGGAGTGGACAGCGCTGTGGGGAGAAGGAAGTGATCCATCATGAATGGCCTTCTGGTGCTTGCTGTGGTTGCCGGCGCTGCGGTCGCCGGCAGTGCACTCCAAGACGCATACTCGAAGCCGGACTTTGTCGTGACCGTAGGCGACGTGCTCACAGAGATGGAGGCAGACGAGCTCATCCGCTCCAGCCCGCCGTACCACCACTACACGGACCTGGACGGCTCCACCCACGACCTGCACACAGACTTCACGTACATGCGCCTGTACGACGAAAAGTACCTCTGTGCACTGCCGATTCCGGAGGAGATTGCCAACTCGGCTGCGCTGGAGGCCAGGAGCAAGAACATCTCCACCGAGCTCGACCTGGTGGCGGCCCGCTCCAGAGCACTCGACCTGATCAAACCACCAGCAGACCACGACCAATGCATATACCTGTCTGCGGGCTACTGGACGTTTGAACTGTGCTACGAGAAATCCATCCGCCAGTTCCACGCCGAGCCGCCTGGCGCAGACTTTACCCACCCCAAGCCCCAGAAGGGTTTGCATGTGTACACACTGGGCAACTTCAAGGACACGGACGACGTGGACGACGACACTGCTGTCAAAAACAATGGCGAGGTGAATTTCCTGAGGCAGTACGTTAAAGACGGCGAGTACTGCCGCCCGACGGGCACGAAACGGTCCGTCAACGTGGAGTACCTGTGCAGGGAAGACGCCGCCGAGAAGGATATCATTCTAGGCGTCCGCGAATTGAAGACTTGCCATTACCAAATGGTTGTAGGCACGTCGAGACTATGTACCGACGTCGCGTTCCGGCCGCCAAAGACCGAGGAGCCCAACCCGATTGTGTGTAGAAAAGTGGTGGAGCAGATGAGCATTGAGAGTAGCAGCCACGAGCTGGATTCGCAGGACTACCACGCTTCAAGGCTGCCGCATTATGATGAGCCGGAGATGGAGATGGAGATTGACCTTGGGGTGATCGATGCAGAAGAGTCTGGCGAGGAAATTACAGAGGCCGAGAACGTTGAGGACATTATTGCACGGATTCATAAAGTGTTGGAGGACGAAATAGCTGCTGCGTTTGCTGAAAAGGAGGAAGAAAACGCCAAGAGACGGGGCAAGAAAGTGGAAGAAGTGGTAGTCAAGACAGATGATGAAGAGCATGAGAAGGTAGTCGACCATGAAAAGGAAGATAACGAGAAAGAACACGCACAGCCGGTTGAGCACGAAGACCTATGATTCAAAAAGATCTAAAAGTTTTATATTTAAATACAATAAATAAAAAAAAGTGGCTAAAACAAGCTGTCAATGCCGTCGTCCATGTCCAACTGTCCATCATCCGCATCACCAAACAGCCCGTCATCCTTGTTTCCACCCAATCCAGGCACAGTCTTGCCAGGAACCCGCTTACCAGCCACAGCCGATTTGCCAGGCACGGTTTTGCCAGGCACGGTTTTCCCAGGAACACTCTTCCCCGCGACGGCAGACTTGCCGGGCAGAGTCTTGCCGGCAACTTGAGGCGTTGTCGTCGTCTCCACAGGCTTGGGCGCCGGTTTGAAAAACACCTTGGCCAGTGGCTTCTTCTTGGCACTGGTGATCTTACCGGTGGGTGGTACTTTAGGCCGACTGTTCCGTTGCTTAGAAGGCAGTTGGTCGCCTTCAAGAAGAATGCCGTCAGCGCCCACACACCCAGAGGTAGAAAACCTCGACTTGTAGTACTCCACCAAAAGACCAATTTGCTTCTCTGCAAATGCCCGGTCCATCAGCTTGTACTCCTCCACTGAAATGTTCCGCACGTGGCTGTCCGGCAATGCAGACGTCGAATTGAGGTTGGCATTCATTCGAGAGTGCAAAAGATGTAATGGAACAGAACTTGTCAACAACCCCAGCTCTTTATCCAAACCAAGCTCCTTGAATCCGAAAAAGTCTTCCCCAATAGCATCGGAAAAGTCGCCGTTCAAAAACTGCTCGCTATTGTCCCTGAACGATGCATCGTCGATTCCCTCCGCCACCGGCCGCAGTAAATCACCCAAAAACGATTGCAGCTTTTCCTTCAAATCGGTCAGCTTGGCTCCTTGTTTGCCAATCTCATTTTGAACGTAATAATCGAGGCTATTAACTCCATCAATGCCATTCTGCTCCAACGTCATCGTGACTAGACTCTCCGAATTGTATCTTTCATTCGGAACATGCTGTTCCGTCAAGCCAACAAACGTCCTGCCGAGCTTCTGCAAAAAATCCGCAGTAATCTCAGTCAAGGCATCCACTGCCATGACTTCAGTCACTTCAAACCCGGTATGCATCGAAATCTTACCGACCGTTCGTCGAAGCGCAGAGAATGCAGCCTTGGCATCATATTGATCTCGATTAGGCAACCGCGACTCTAGATCCAGATCTTCGTCCTTAATCTCCTCAAGAACATATGGCTTGATCGCCACACTGTGCATATAAGTCTGCTGCTGCATTTGTCGGATAAGCGCAATCTTGGAACAAATCTTTCTAATCTCTTGCATATCCCTGAGATTGCCATTGTACATGTCGTTCAGGCGACCACGCTGCACATAGTCCGATGGCCGGATATCGTCAGCTTCAATGCCTCCCATCCCGTCATCGGCGTTTTCTGCACTGAGGTTCCATGCCGTCTCTGGCAACCCGGACGTGACTTCGTACTCCATAATGTACGGCTCTTTCTCGAGCTCAAGAGACTCCAACAGGCCACCGCTGCGGCTGAATGCGCCTCTTCCGAATCTGAACCCCGATTCTTCCTCCTCATTCTTGCCGTCCTTGAGAGCGTCTTCGAATTTGTTCATCTTGACAATACGCCGCATTGGGGCCTGGCCGTCTGGTTGAAGCTTGTTGTTCTTGAACAAGTCGCCACGACTTCGTGCATATTTGGACCGTTGCTTGGAGTAGACATTGAGCCAAACTTGTCGAGACACATCCTGCTCATCTTCATTCTCTGCATCAGATTGATCTTCGAATTCAGCCATTGCAGAGGGCGTACCCATCGCTCGAGGAGTTCCAAACGTCAAACTAGCTGCCCTGCTCAGCGGCGTCATGACTCGCTCATCTGGTGCCACACTCATCTCCTTTTTCAAGTGCGGAGGAAGTGCATCTGGAACAGGGCCCGAAGGTGGAGCCGGAGCCGCTGGTGGTTTGACATCTTCAGACTCATCATCCTCTTCTTCTAATTTTCTCTTTCTTCCCTTTTTGGCTCCGCCTTTACCAGCACCTTTTCTAGAAGTTCTCGCACCTGCTGCTGCTGCTCCTTCTTCGTCACTTCCGGCTTCACGTTCCTCAGCCTCGACCTCAGACCGATCGCGCACGGTAATATCAGGAATCAACGGCGTTAGCGTTTGCATTCTCTTACGCATTGCAATTGCATGGCCGCGTAGAAAGTGTTTTGGATCCGTATTGTATGTCAGACAGTTATCCCATATCAGGTTGAGATCATCGACAAACTCTTTCTTCGTCGTATACCCCAGAGCCTTTAGTTTTTTCATCACAGTATTAAGATCCATGGGCTTTTTAATAATGTTGAAATAGTTTGGAGCGTCCCGCTTGTTGACTTTGGTCAAGAAGGCGGTTGAATGTTCCGTGTATCCTCGAAGCTCCATGACCACTTTTTCACAAGCCTCATACAGCTCTTCCTGGCCAATGCGCTGCTCGTTGTACCACTTGGACCGGTTTTTACGAACATCCGAAATGAGATTCCTCAATTCGACATCAGTCAGGGATAGGTCGTCTCTCTTGGATTCTATCTGTGCTAGCAAATGCTTGAGACTCAGATTCGCGGCGCCGAGAGATGCTGTTGCGGGATTGGTCTTTTCATTCACAGCCAAATCATTGTCAACCTGGCGATCCGACTCTTCTAGTTTTCTTTGCTTAGCCGCCGCCTCTCTATCTCCTTCGAAAATGTGGTAAAGCCTATTGAACCGCGATGTCACTTCCTTCGTTTTCTTCACTTCGTCCTCCGCCGTTGAGGGATCAACTATCAATAGTGTTAGTGCACGAAGCTTAATAATTCTTACTCTTCACTTCAATCTCGTCCAAGTCGTCAGTTTGCGTATTAACATTAGTAGTTTCGTCCATTTTTACATTGCCTTCGTTATCATTGTCGTTGTCTTCATCGTCATCGTAATCATCATCAGCCTCGCGACGCGGGGGCGCCGCCGATTTCATAGTCGGAATATGCTGACTGTCGTCGTCTTCAAGAATTGAAAAATCAAGCTCTTGAGTCCCGCTGAGGCTGGGATAGAGCACACTTATACTCTTGTCGTATAGCATGTATCGGATCTTGAGCGACAGCGCGTGGGCATCAAACGTGAACGTCGACGGCACGGGCGTCGCTTCCGGCATCTGCTGCTGGCTCGGGGTTCCAGACCTTTCACTATTCGGCTGAGGCGTCGATGAAAGCTTTGGGCTATGATCAGATAATCCTGTGCCGTTATTCAAATGGTTGTTGGCGGCGATGCCATTGCCATTCGAAGATGGAGTGCCCGAGGACGACGAGGCGCTTTCGACTGCAAGTCTGGGTATTTTGCCATCGATCAGCTTCTGCCATGTACTTCCTCCTTTTTCGACAGCGTATCTGAATAGCTCATGCTCGTACACATTGAGGTAGGCCCTCCAGGAACTCTGGGCTTCTATGTCGCGAGCTACGCGCAACAACCCGTCGACGCTGTTGCCACTCCACAGGCGCGTGAGTGCTGTGGAGTCCATACTTTCGCCAAGAGAGATTTTTCAGTACTGTTTCGGCCTTCTCAACCCTGCGGTCCCTGTGTCGGCTCTTTGATCTTTGGTATTGGCGTTTGGTGTAGTGAGCGGGTGGTCGATGGGCAATTGGGAGCACCGTCCCAGCCAAAGTGCTGAGGAGGAGACGCTGAGATCCGAGTTCTTTAGCGGAATCTCCACTGAAAATCTTCATGTTACGACTGATGAAATGGCTTGGAAGTAGTTGAGTGCTCTTTTAGGTTCGAGTAGGAATCGTTATAGAGTAGCACACAGTGTGCGCCTCACCGTACGCGGCTTAGGTAGCTGTTGGGCCAAAATGCTCTATCACCTCAAGTCCTTTACTATACACAAAATTACAAAATATTACAAATTTATCTGTTAAATTTTTCCCTTATTCCTTAGAACTTGCCTTGCAAAAGGTTGTACACGATATTGACTGCCGAGAGCTTCACAGTCTTTGCGAACGACTGGACGTCAAAGGTGCTAGTCAACACCTCAATCATACCAAACGGCAACATGGTAGGAATCCAGCCCTGAGCCAGTTCCAATGCCCAGGAATCTGCCGGCATTCGGTACTGCTTGTTGGTACCGCATGCCAAGTGGTGCGAGTCTCCCGGAAGATAGAGTTCTGGCGATCTAGCATGGGCCGGCGCAGCGGTCTGCTCACCAGCAAGAATCAAAAAGTAGTCCTCCGACCAGTGGGTACCAGTGTGGCCCTCCGTACCAGTTGCGGTGCCGAAGAAGATCAGATACTCCGTGACGGACGCATGCAGGACTATCATCGAGCCCATGGCGTTGCCGGCATTGTTGAACACCCAGTCTTCGTCCCGCAGGTCGTTGATGTACTTTGGGTATGCTACTTTCAGCCGTTGCTGGACTTGTTCAAGAATCACTGTCGAGTTTGCGTTGGGGTACTCTGCCAGCACCTCCTTTCCGATCTGCTGTAGATGGAGTCTATCGAACACGAAACAGTGTGGGAGCACGTTGACACGTAGCCACGACATGATGAAATAGGCTGCCAGCAAGGCAACAGACAGTTTACCGACGAAGTGCATTATTGAAAGCCCTTTTTTTGTGGAATAGTCCTAGAACAGTGTACTGCGGAGGTGGTGCTGCAAGGCTTATATATATCAGGGGGAAAATTTCGACGCGCACCGAAAAAAAATGGTTCGATCACTGCATAAAGTGGCTATGCGAGATGGATGAGCCGGCAGTACGGCTGCACCGACTATTTAAGGGTTCAGAGCGACTACAGGCAGTTTGGTGAAATAAGTGTAGAATCATTAAATACTTGTATTTACAGCAGAATTTCCATCTCCTTCAGAACATAGTCCAGTGTATACGTCTGCTCTAGGAGCTCGTCCATTCTATTCCAATGTCTCTCGGAATACGGCAGTATGCTGTTGACCGTCTTCACAATGCCACGAACTGCGACGAGTTCCTCGATTGGTCTCGTCTTGAGAATGGTCTGGAGCACAGCTTGGGCGACTTGACTGGTCCTTGCAGTCGTGTTCCAGTCCCTCACGCGATCCAGCAGCTGTGCTATCTTGTCGGCATCCAGCCACGAAATGACTTCTGTGAGGTCGTCTTGATGGGGGACAAGTCGTTGGCAAAGCAGCAGCAGTTCTCGCGGGTGGTTTAGATCTAGAGCCGCAAGGAACGCTTGCTTCCAGTCTTGTTCACGTATAAGATTAGCGAGTCGTTGAACTTTCTCCACTTCCTGTGCCTTTTGCTCGTCTCGCTCCGCCTCGACCTCTTGTGTGATATCGTTCCAGATGGTAATGACTGAATCGCCGCCACCGGACACAAACCCGGTATCGTCGTCCCGCACCGCCAGTGACCATACCTTGTCTTCGTGGTTATCCAACGTTACGCTGCACTCGCCAGATTTGGTATCCCAGACCTTGACCAGGCCGTCACTTCCTGCACTGACCACTTGCGCACCTTGTGTGATCCAGTCGACTTTGAGCACGGTATTAGAATGGCCCTCAAGCGTCTTTGTACAGCTGTAGTCGTTCAAGTTCCAGATTCTCACTGTCTTGTCGCTCGACGCCGTCGCAATGATCTTGTCGTACTGGCTGAACTTCACTGACCATACACCACGTCGGTGGCCACGAAGTATGCCGACAGTCTCGCACGTCTCCGTGTCCCAGATCTTGACTGTTCGATCCTGAGATGCGGTTGCAAACCAGCGGTCATCTGGAGACACGTCAATTGCGTTGATATCCTTCTCGTGTGCTCGCCTCTGGAGCGCGACGCTCTGCGTTTTCACGTTCCATACTTTGACAGTCTCGTCTGCTGATCCGGTGATTAAAAACTTGGGAACTCCCTGGCTTGGGCCACGAGGCAGTGCCACTGCGCCAATTGCACCAGTGTGTCCCTGGAAAGTAGCATACTCCTCGAACTCTCCGTCGTCATTTCGCTTCCAGAGCTTTGCCAATCTGTCCTTGCCCGCGGTAGCCAGCCAGTTGCCGTCTACAGATCTGTCAATAGAAAGTACAATATCTGTATGACCTGCCAGCACTTTACAATCGAGCATATTGTCCACAGATATGACTCGCACCTCTGGGGAATTGGTGGCAATGGCCAGCTGTTCCGGACCCAAGTAGCAGCAGTCGATAATCTCGCCGTGGGTACCTGCAATTCTCCGTAGTACTTCGAGGTTGCTATCGAGTCTGATGATAGTCTGGTCGGAAAGAATGCTGTACAGAGTATCACCGTCCTTGAGAATATCAACCACATTGACCTCTTCACTAGTTTGAACAATCTTGACAGAGCTGCTGCGTAGCTGGGCACTGCTTGATAAACTCCATAGTCGAACCTCGCCATTTTCTCCACCGAAATACACAGCGTCTTCTGTTAAAAATCCTACTGCCTCCACAGACTCCTTCACGGGAAGAACCTTCTTTTGTTTGCCGGTACGGGTGTCCCATAGCAGCACTACGCTATCTCTTGCACCGCTCAAAAGCAGTGATCCATTCTCGTTGAAATCAAGACCCCGTACAATGCTAACATGCGAGTCGAGAACATGCAAGCATACTTTCCTTACCAAGTCCCAGACTCTGATTTTCCCGTCGTCTGACCCGCTGGCCAGTTTCCACTCTGTTGATCCGGTACGGCCGTAGAACTTGAGAGCAGATATGACGCCTCCGTGGCCCTTGAGATCGTGCGTCGTATACCCACCTTTAATGTCCCATACCTTGACGCCTCCTTCAGCGCCACCAGTCGCCAGCAGTGTAGATGTCGGGTCTATCGTCATGGTCATCACGGGGCTGGCATGCGCTTTTTGGCTCTTTGTTTTCGTGTACTCGCCATTCTCTTTGAGGCGGTATATATGCATTTGTAAGCTCCTCGAGCATGTGACCAGGTATTCTCCGTCTGGTGAGATTTCCAGCGTCGTGATTACTTCTCCGTCGCCTTCAATCTTGTGTGTCTGCTCGCCCGTGGTGAGATCCGTGACCACCACGAACTCATTATACGTCGTGGCCAATTTTTGGCCATCGGCTGTTAGCGAGACCTTGCCGCCTGTGTAGAATGGCTCCACCGAGCGCGACTGGAACGACGATTTAAGCATTTTGTCTATTATGGTGGATTCCGTCTCTGAAAAAAATTTGGATCAAACTCGACAAAAAAATATCAAGCCGCACCGCGCGCTCTACCGTGAGGCTCATGGATACTTTTCAACGACCATAGAGCAAAAGATTCGAACAGGATGCAAAATGCAGATATTAGATAGTAAAGATGTTCTTGGTGAATATTTTGTGATGGATGTTTGTACAAACCTCATAGTACGGGATCAAGCACCGGGGTTGTACGGTAACGAGACGAGTACTGGATTCATGCTGTTTAGTCGAGACATGCTTGGTGGTTTGAAATATATTGATGTCGACATTGAGACGTCTCTGGTGAAATAATACGGGTAATTGAGTCCATTTGCATCGGAGCTAGAAACAGTTGCACGCTAGGTGCACAAAGCAACCAGTCTAGATACCACATACCTATTGACCACCAGCTACTTCAGAGAACAAGTTTTAGATGTAGCATAATATTCTCTACCAACTCACGCTACTTTTCAGCATGGTTGTGGTTGAGGTTGCAAGAATCAATGAACAAGTTCCAGCATCTTAGTCACCCCGCCGTCAAGTTCAACTATAAAAGGACGACAACTTTCCAAGTCGTTACAATCTCCAGCAGTTTCCTGAACTGTTCTCATCTGTCTGTCTCACGGTCATTTCATCACTACAATGCCAAAGTCATATCTCGGAGTTCACAGGGGCACCTCTGGCGAGCAGACAACCCGCAGCAAGTACGTTACAAGCAGTACTAAATGAATAGCAGCTAATATTCAAAGCACTGCTGCACTCCAGCAGACTAGTGGAGTTTCCGGCAACGACATGAGAGGGTTCAATAACAAAGCAGATGCGCAAACCTATGCTGCACATGGCACTGATAACTCTGAACCAGCGAAGCTAAAGAAGTAGTCGGGCAATCTCTAGTATACGAATTAAATATTTAAATATTTGAAAAATTAAGGAACACATTATTGAATATAAAAAATTTATAAGCCACAATCCCGTTTCTGGTTATCTAGGTGCACAATCTTGAGTATATCCTTCACAGTAGAATGAGCCGGCGATTCAAAGTGATATAGCTCGAGGTAGAATGGGCTGATTTGCAATTCAAAGTGCAACTTGACCAATATAAATATATTGTCCATGTCGCCAACACATCGAACATCAAGGAGCAATGACGTATACCTACTACGCGATCCGTCGGCACGGCCGGCAGTCATGTCACAACTAGCCAGTACGTATTGTTAAGGATTGACATATCTCACCAAAAATTCAGCAAAGCAGCTCTAGACCAATCACATGGAGTGCCAGGATTCCAGATGAGGGGCTTTGATAATCGCAACGACGCCGAACTGTACGCCCTGAACGGCGATGACGATTCTCTCCCTGAAAAACGGAAACGGAGGAAACCAAAGATAATGTATATCTGAAATGCACTATGAGATTGTAAGGTGGTTCCAATGACGCGGCTGAGACTTTGTGCAGCCCTGTGCAAAGTAATTCTATGTGGTGGAGGCCATTGAACCCCCAAACCATGTCACCAAAGCATATACAATCAAGTGCAACAAGAATAAATATTCATTAGAATTTAGATGATGATCACTTATATACGTTAAAGATTTTGTCCATTAGTAACATCACTCAGTGCCAACCAGTCTGTTCAGTCAAGAACTCTGGACAAACCCGACCCATACTTTCGTTATCCTGAGGTCCATGAGTATGAAAAGATCACATGGAGGTAACCAGGAACTTATGGAGGAGCGTCGAGTTTATTGTAAGATCAGTGGACCGTGCGTCACACAGTCTTCAATCCAGCGGCTCCAAATAAGGTTCATCAGCGCACAGATTTAGCCGACGTTTGCACAGTTTTGCCACGTGCACGTTGAATGTATTCTTGCAACTTTAAACAGTCATTCGGCAAATGACTCTTTGACTGAGGTCTTCAAAATTCTCAATGACTCTTGGTTTACTGAGGGCTTCACAATTCTCAAAGACTCAGGATGAGTGAGCATGAGCTGTCAACGACAGGAATTGAGATCCACTTTTTTCAAGATAGCAACTAGTACTCTACATCCATTTACAAACAGTCTAATTTCATGCTCATTGGCATGTGAGCATGAAGCCCCCACCGTCTTACCGGTCGAGTCAATGTCGCTCAAACTCAAAAGTCTCTGCGCACAGACCAGAGACAGAGAGACACTACCAAAACTTGAGGAGATGCTACTACGAATAAACGAAAGAATAAAGAAGAACATAATTTTAATATAGAAATTAATTGCAATTTTTTTTTCAAAACAGTTACCTTATCATGCTAAGACAATAAAATACTCAAGTCAAAAAAGCGCTTATTTCTTGGCGGCCTTGGCAGCAGACTTGGTGACCTTACCAGAGCCATCAGACTTGGTAACACCCTTGATGACACCGACGGCAACAGTCTGTCGCATATCTCGGACGGCGAATCGGCCCAATGGTGGGTACTCAGTGAAGGTCTCGACGCACATTGGCTTGGATGGAACCATGTTGACAATGGCAGCATCACCGGCCTTGATGAACTTTGGAGACTCCTCAGTGGTCTTACCGGTTCGTCGGTCAATCTTCTCAAGAAGAGCCTCGAACTTGCAAGCAATGTGGGCAGTGTGGCAATCCAAAACTGGAGAGTAACCAGCAGAGATCTGACCTGGGTGGTTGAAAACGATAACCTGGGCCTTGAAAGAGTCGGCACCCTTGGCTGGGTCGTTCTTGGAGTCAGAGGCAACGTTACCTCGTCGGATATCCTTAACGGAAACGTTCTTCACGTTGAATCCGACGTTGTCACCTGGAAGACCCTCAGAGAGCTGCTCGTGGTGCATCTCGACAGACTTGACTTCAGTGGTCACGTTGGCTGGAGCAAAGGTGACAACCATACCTGGCTTGATGACACCAGTCTCGACTCGGCCAACTGGCACAGTTCCGATACCACCAATCTTGTAGACATCCTGGAGAGGAAGTCGCAATGGCTTCTCAACTGGTCGCACTGGTGGCTCAATAGAGTCAATAGCCTCGAGCAAAGTCTTACCCTTAGCCTCACCAGAGGACTTGGTCTCTCGGGACCAACCCTTGTACCATGGGCAGTTTGCAGATGGCTCCAACATGTTGTCACCGTTCCAGCCAGAGATTGGAACGAAAGCAACAGTCTTTGGGTTGTAACCAACCTTCTTGATGAAGTTGGAAGTCTCCTTGACAATCTCGTTGAATCGAGCCTCGTCCCACTTGACGGAGTCCATCTTGTTGACGGCGACAATGAGCTGTCGGACACCCAAGGTGAAAGCCAAAAGAGCGTGCTCTCGGGTCTGGCCATCCTTGGAGATACCAGCCTCGAACTCACCGACACCACCAGCAATAATCAAAATGGCGCAGTCAGCCTGGGAGGTACCGGTGATCATGTTCTTGATGAAATCTCGGTGACCTGGGGCATCAATGACGGTGACGTTGTACTTTGGAGTCTCGAACTTCCAGAGGGCAATGTCGATGGTGATACCTCGCTCTCGCTCGGCCTTCAACTTGTCCAAGACCCAAGCGTACTTGAAGGAACCCTTACCGAGCTCGGCAGCCTCCTTCTCGAACTTCTCAATGGTTCGCTTGTCGATACCACCGCACTTGTAGATCAAGTGGCCGGTAGTGGTGGACTTACCGGAGTCGACGTGACCAATGACGACGACGTTGATGTGAGCCTTTTCCTTTCCCTATACAAGTGTTAGTTGATTGGATTGTTGCTGTTTGTGCTTAGGAACGTACCATTTTTGGTTATAAAATCAGATGAATCGTTTAGATTTCGGTATGATGACAAGGAGAGAAGAACCCAAACACGCCTGGTGAGTGCGCTGCTTTTATACGGGGCCGGGCCAGGCAGAAAAAATTTTTCAGGCAAGAGTCAGACAATGTCCTGATTGGGCAATTTGTTTAGTGACTGCTCTGGAGTGACGGTGTTTTTCACTGGAGGGTAACGTTGTCTCAAGATACCGTTTAGGAGACGCGGGAGCGCTTCGGGGGTGCGCTAGTGCTTGAGGCTTCTCTGTGGAAAAATTTTCTCCGTGGGGCGCGCATTTAGAAAACGTGCTGTCTTAGTCTGGGGGATGCGGCTGAACCTTGGGTCCAATAGAAGCAGGGAATAGACGCCGAGGACGACTACGACGACGACGACGACGACGACGACAGGACCATTCTAGTAGTAGTAAACAGTAGCAACTATTCCATGAGACTACAGTGACCGATACCATCCAACAACAAATGCAATGTGTAACAACATCGCCTCTGGGCAATTTCTTTGATCTCTCGCCGCTCATCTCAGACAGGTAAGTGCAATTCATCATCTCCATCTCCATCAGCCAGATCCCTAATCCTCCAATTAGCGGTTACCTAGTTCGGGGCATTGACTACAAGGCGAATTTCACGCTCAACGTGTGTGCGCCGACGTCCAGCCACCCAGACAGCGCGGCGTTCTACTACGACTCGGACGACCAAGTTCAATCGCTTGGAACCGTCTCAGACCCTCCGTACTTCCGTGGCAGGAACCTTCTGCTCGAGTACCGCAATGGCTCGCCGTGCCTGGGCCCCAATGGCGAGCCGTCGCCGTTCCGCAAGTCTGCAGTGCTGACGTTCAAATGCGACATTAGCGACGACAACACTCGGGTTTCCTATGTCGCCAACGCAGATGAGTGCTCGTACTTGTTCGAGGTCCACACCCCACACGCATGTCCGAGCGTCAACTCGCGCGAGTCCATCTCGCCGTTCTCGATCTTCTTCCTCATCACCTTGGTGGCGGTGCTTGTCTACTCATCTCGCTCGTGCCGGCCGCTGGTCGCGAGATTCCACTCGTCCAAAAACAGGAATAGCAGTCTGCCACTGTAGTAGGTAAAGCGACGACCCTATGTAATCAAAAACACTGCTACAGTTTTTTTAATTAATTCCTCTTTTTTCTTTCCTGGATTCTTTTTTTTTTCCCTACATACACACAACAAAGTAAAGTAGAATATGCATGCTAAGAAGCTGTATTTGACGACGGCCGCTATAGCCATGGCCAACTTTTGCGCCGCCGCAGCAATTGTTCCAGACTCGGGTATCGCACCTGCTGTCAATTTGAGAATGACTGCAGGCGATGAGCTCGCCGCGCTTGAGATTGAAGAGTGGGACGAGCCGGATGAAATGCCAGAGGCTCCTCGACGAGTCAGGGCTCCAGGACGAGCCGCTTTGGACGATTCTTCTTCAGCTAGAGCCCCACCTGCTCGAAGTGTGCGTGATAAAGAACGATTCCAGAATAAAAAAAAGAAGTTTGAAAATAGGCTTGTTGCAGAGGATGATGACCCACGACGAACGCAGCAGCGATATCCCTCGATGAGAAATGAACGGCCGCAACGATTGAACAGGAATGATCCAGAAGATTACATGCCGTTCCCACCTCTTCCGCCTGCACGAAATATGGAAGCCATAAACAATGGCCCAGCAAGGAGGTACCCACAGCACGACAATCTTCGAGAGAGACAGCGACAACGAGAGCGAATGGCCTCGTCTCCGCCGCCTTACAACAACCGTGTCCGAGAACAAGATGAAATCCCGTCCCCGCCACAACCACCTCGAATGTTTCCTTCAAGTGCAATGCCTGTTACAGCGGGTCCAAGTGCTACTCCCGGATTGAGGCAGCTTCAGCGTGAGCAGCCAGTGGCTGCTTCAGAAGACGAAGAAAACATCTTTGAGCGGCTGAGAAAGTTTTTGGAGAACCTTATCGACGGCGAGGAAGAGCCTGCGGCATCTCGAGGTCCTTCTCAAAAGGCGGTACAGGATGGTGCAAGTAGCGGCAGCAGCTCTTCTTCTTCTGAGGGTGACTTTTTCGATGAGATTAGGAGAGCCATTGAAGGGGAGGATGAGCCGCAGCCGTCCAAGGCGCCGCAAGCGGCGCCTCCACCGTCTCAGCGACAGCAAGTTCCTGCTGTGGCATCGCCACCGCCAACTGCGCCTCGAGCAACTACTGCTCCCGTTGAAGAGGACGACTTTTTTGAGCAGCTACGAAAGGAGTTTTTCGATGACGGCGAGCAGGCTCAATCTAGCCCAACTGCAGCGGCCCCAGCTCCTAACGCCCCCGCCGCCGAAGACGATTTCTTTGAACAGTTGCGAAAGGAGTTTTTCGATGACGGCGAGTCTCCTGCCGCAGCACCGCCAGCTCAGCAGCCGGTGGAGCAAATTACTCCGCCAATGCCTGTACGGCAGATCCAAGCTGATGCTCCAGTAGATGATCAACCTACTTTCTACCGTCCAGAGCCTCGTCCTGGTCAGAACGGGTCCCCTAGAATGATTCAGCCAGGCCAACCACCACAATTGCAACCACAGCCTGAGTACAACAACAACAAAAAGAATGCGTACAACAACAAGAAGCCTGCGTATAATACCAAGCCTGAGTATAACAGCAAGCCTGAGTATAATAGCAAGCCTGAGTACAACAGCAAGCCCGAGTACAACGACAAGCCTCAGTACAACAACAAGCCTGAATACAACAACAAGCCTTCGAGGCCGGTGAAATATGAAGACAGCTATGATGACGCTGAATACGAGCAGCCGCAAACCATTGAGGAGCCAACTTACTCATACCAACCTTACTACGACAATGACGAATCTAGAGAGAGTGACTTTTATGATCGGCTCCAAAACGGCCTGGTTTCGGATGATATGGGACTCAATGGATTGGAAGAAGACGACGAGGAAGAAGGTGGGCGGTTTTTTGGCCGTATTCGAGATCGGCTTCGTGGCCATGACTATGACGAGGATCCTGATGTGCTCATTGTAGACACGGGAGCACGGGCGCTGGCTCGTGAAGCTGTTGAGC
>JAKTSG010000059.1:0-54416 GCA_030580095.1 Blastobotrys petasosporus | reverse complement strand
GGTCATGTTTTACCGGTTGCGGGTGTGTGCAGAAAGTGAAATTTACCCTTTTAGCATACACAGGAGCAAGCTCGCTCTTTAGTGCCCGGAAAAACCCGTCCATGCTGATCCGAATAAATTCGCAGATGGTTGTGTCTTGAATTTGGGTGGAATAATATATGCCATGAGATTCGGAGAAGGCTGTCTCTTTTTTTTTTTGAATGGTGGTCCGATTATATTTGTTATTAGGTTCACTGATGAATACAATTGCCTTTTGAACTTCTTTGCAACAGACAACCTGCCAGCTATTGTAATAAAGGTCTGAAAAGAGTCCCGCATAGTATCTGTTCGTCATGCCTAGCGTGAGGACAAGACCGCGGTCCAAATACGACGCCACAATACGCACGATTTCTGGCGGGAGGACTGGAAAAGTATTGGCCATGTTGGTCGTCAAAGTGTGAACGATAACTGCTTGTCAATCAATTTCAGAGGGATTTGAACTTCCTTGAAATGAGCTTCATTTCCCTATGAGGAATAAGCGTAATCTCCTAGCCGCACTGGCTACGGTCATCAAATTTTATTTTGGAAACCCCCTCAAACAAAATATGACACAGATGGCCAAGTACTTATAAAAACACTATACTTCTCTCCAGAAAACAGACGAAACCTGGATGAAATCCTAGGCATTACTGTGTCCGAATGCCCCCCAGCACTTTCTGAGCCGCAGGAACTTCATCAAAGCCGCGCGCGGCCCGTTGAAGTCCGCGCGCGCAGCGCCTCTAGTGGGAGTACACTCCAACACCAGTATTTGTAACCAGATCCTCGTCACGATGAAGCTGTGGGCGGTGGTGTTTGCGGTTCTATGTGCCGTATCACTGGCCGAGAATATAGAGAATGTGGAGGAAAAAGTCGGCGAGTTTTACAATAGAAACGACCGACAGCATACCAACAACTGGGCAGTATTAGTCTCCACGTCGCGGTTCTGGTTCAACTACCGACACATGGCCAACGTGCTGAGCATGTACCGAACCGTCAAACGACTGGGCATCCCAGACTCGCAGATTATCCTCATGCTCTCAGACGACGTTTCGTGCAACCCACGAAACACCTTCCCAGGAACTGTATACAACAATGCCGACCGAGCGATTGATCTGTACGGCGACGCTATTGAAGTCGACTACCGGGGTTACGAGGTGACTGTTGAGAATTTCATCCGTCTCTTGACCGACCGATGGGATGCGGACACGCCGCGGTCGAAGCGGCTGCTCACAGACGACCGGTCCAACATCTTTGTGTACATGACGGGCCACGGGGGCAACGAGTTTCTCAAGTTCCAGGACGCGGACGAGATTGGCGCCATGGACCTGGCGGACGCGTTTGAGCAAATGTGGGAGAAGCGGCGGTACAATGAGATTCTGTTCATGATCGATACGTGCCAGGCAAATACCATGTACAAGGAGTTTTACTCGCCCAACATTCTCGCGGTGGGGTCGTCGGATATCAACGAAAACTCGTACTCGCACCATGCCGACGAGGACGTGGGAGTTGCGGTGATTGACCGGTTCACGTACTACAATCTGGATTTCTTGGAGAAGAACATTGACAAGAACTCGCGGACGACCATGGCTGACTTGTTTGCTACGTATGACCCTAAAGAGATCCACTCCAACCCGGGCATTCGCAGCGACTTGTTCAGGAGGGACTTGAGCGACGTGCTGATTACGGACTTTTTCGGCAACATCCAAGATGTGGATATTAATAACAAGCAGTCGGATGTGTTGCAGCTGATTAAGCAGGCGGAGGAGAGCACTACCAGCAGCATGCCGGCAGGTTCTACTCCGTCGTCGACGCAAGAATACGACGGAATGTACGAGCCCGTGTTGGCGCAGTCGTTGCTCAAGACCGAAAAGCACCGGTACGCCGGCGTGGCCGTCTTAGCATTATCTGCATTGTTGTACCTGTCTACTAGCTACATTAGTTAAACCTATTTATTATTTGAATTCAATTGAGCCCTCTCAACTGCGGCTTGTCTCGTATCCCCGGCAACCCTCCCAACCTAAAGCTTGCGGGCGGGGCGCGGATCAGCCCACCAAGAAATCTCCCGCTGCGTCCGCTCCGGACCGCTGCTACCCACACTCTTTGTTTTCCCTTATAACCATTGACAAACCATTGACAACCCACCACCAGGATCAATTCAATTGAAAAATGTCATTTAGTCAAGCTTCAGACCTCCCGGCATGGAAGACGCTTCAAAGCCTGCACGACACTGAAGGCAAGAGCCTGTCTGTTAAAGACGAGTTTGCCAAGGACCCTGAGCGATTCACAAAGTACTCGCGGGAGTTTGCCAACTACGACGGGTCCAAGATCTTGTTTGATTTCTCCAAGAACATTATCAACGATGACATTTTCGCAGCATTGATCAAGTTGGCCAAGGAGGCCCACTTGGAGGAGCTGCGAGACAAGTTCTTTGCCGGCGACAAGATCAACTTCACCGAGGACCGGGCCGTGTACCACATTGCGCTGCGAAACCAGTCCAACAAGCCCATGACTGTGGACGGCAAGGACGTTGTTGAAGAGGTGAACAGCGTGTTGGAGCACATGAAGCAGTTTTCCGAGCAGGTGCGTTCGGGCGAGTGGAAAGGGTACACGGGCAAGGCCATCACCGATATTGTCAACATTGGCATCGGCGGCTCGGACTTGGGCCCAGTGATGGTCACTGAGGCATTGAAGCATTACGCCAAGCCAGGGTTGAAGGCGCACTTTGTGTCGAATATCGATGGCACGCACATTGCCGAAGTGCTCAACCAGGTGCGCCCAGAAACGACGCTGTTTTTGATCGCCTCCAAGACGTTCACCACTGCAGAGACCACCACCAATGCCAACAGCGCAAAGACGTGGTTCTTGAAGGAGGGCAAGCAGGAGGACATTGCCAAGCACTTTGTCGCCTTGTCGACCAATGCTGAGGAGGTGGCCAAGTTTGGCATTGACACCAAGAACATGTTTGGGTTTGAGAACTGGGTCGGCGGCCGGTACTCTGTGTGGTCTGCCATTGGCTTGTCAGTCGCGCTGTACATTGGGTACGACAACTTTGCTGCGTTTTTGAAGGGCGCCGAGGCGGTGGACCACCATTTCACTACGACGCCATTGGAGCAGAACATTCCAGTCATTGGCGGTTTGTTGAGCGTGTGGTACAACAACTTTTTCGGCGCACAGACCCACCTGGTTGCGCCGTTTGACCAGTACCTGCACCGGTTCCCTGCTTACTTGCAGCAGCTGTCGATGGAGTCCAACGGCAAGAGCGTGACGCGGTCCAACGAGTTTGTCAAGTACTCGACCGGCTCTATCTTGTTTGGCGAGCCCGCGACCAACTCGCAGCACTCGTTCTTCCAGCTCGTGCACCAAGGAACCAAGCTCATCCCTGCAGACTTTATCCTCGCCGCACAGTCGCACAACCCGATTGAGCACAACCTGCACCAGCGAATGCTGGCGTCCAACTTCTTTGCGCAGGCCGAGGCGCTCATGGTCGGCAAGGGCAAGGACAAGGTGCAGGCCGAGGGCACTGCCGAGAACTTGATCAACCACAAGATCTTTTTGGGCAACCGGCCCACCACGTCGATTCTCGCGCAGAAGATTACCCCGGCCACGTTGGGTGCGCTGATTGCGTACTACGAGCACTTGACGTTTACTGAGGGCGCTATTTGGAACATCAACTCGTTCGACCAGTGGGGTGTCGAGCTTGGTAAAGTGCTGGCCAAGGCCATTGGCAAGGAGTTGGATGTCGAGGACAAGGTTGCCTCGCATGACGGGTCGACTAATGGTTTGATCAACCAGTTCAAGCAGTGGGCCGAGTAGTTGGTATTTTTTATAGTATGTTTTAATAAACGATTTTGAGAGAGAGAAAGAGAAAAAGAGAGGGGAGTCTGTGGTGTGGATGCATGAATTGCGAATATATAGAAGATTGTAACCATTTTGTCTTTGATTATACATATGGTACCGTACTGTTTCGTCCGGTAAGCCTGGATGAAGTTCGTTGATACCCAGGATCAACAAAGTACGATGACTCTCGAGAGTCGACTCTCAAACACCAAAGAGCCAAGATGGCACTGTCGGAAACGAGAGTCGCGTCGGAAATCGTGACCAATGTAATGAATATACTAGATAGAAGCAGGAAGGGGCCACGCCAACTTAAACAAGTGTCAATGTTGGCCCGTGGTGAAAGAAGGTGACGAGTAGGGTGTAATCCGGTCTGGAACCGCTCCGTGACCGATTGCGATTCGCTAAGAGACATTTCAATTTCAAACCAAACTTGGACAACACGTTCTGTACTTGTGTAATGGCAGATGGGTTTACTGTTGGCTACTCCTTGGCATTACCACCGCGTGGAATGGCAGACTTCAACTAGTACTGAATGATGATTCGTTTACACGAGTACCTCTATTCCCGTCGGAAAGATCGTCTTCGTCATCGTCGTTGTCGAGTCGTTTGTAGCTGTTCCAGTTTGCAAACTGACGAATGGCGAATTGAATCCTTCCTGGTACGTACAAATAAAAGCGATAGTCTGGCAAAACAAGTAGTAAGAGCGTGCTCGTCAGTAAACATACCGATCTTCGGTCTCATTCAAGTTCATGATGGACCTTGGTCAGCGATGGAAACGATAGCCCAAGCCTACATCTGGCATGCCTGTTCGACGAGTACTGAATCATGACGAACGAGAGAAAATCCATTTACGAGTACCTCAATTCCCCCAAGTCTCTTTTTTCCCCGATTATTCCCAGTATCTCAATCCCCAAGGACAACCCTCTTAGACCAACACTTGCCGAGTGGCGCGACGGTTCACGAGTGGTGTATAGACCCAGAGGTTCCGAAAGCATCTTGGTTTGACGGGTGGCACACCAGCCAGAAAATGACCCGTGGGCCCCAAATACAACATGTATAAGTACCAAATCCAATTTGTTGAGATGTGTCGCCTCTACAATTTGCTAGACCGCGATCCTGCATCGGAGGTACGAAAACATCACGCGGGAGCTCGATATTCGCACTCGGACTTTTCACATTAGACAAGACCGTCGAATCGAATTGTTGCTGCTTTTTTGATCACTCCATTTTGATATGTCCAAGTTGCGGGGTATTGTAGTCGTATTTGGTATTCGATGATATGGTCACATACCTCCAACGTAAAGTCGAGCTTCTTACAGTCCCTCCGGATCAATTATTATTAAAAGGAGAGTCCCAAGTAGCAAGTATTTCTGTGGGTATTACTAGCACTCCACGACTCCCTCAAACTCGTACTTGATCACACCTCCACCACACGGAGTGATCATCCCTCCCTCAGTATCCCCTCCATAACCCGTACAGGCATCTAGGCAGTAGACCAGACCTTCTCTCTGTCAAGTACTTGAATGGGTCTCCATTCTTTGTAAATCAGTTCTCAGTAGTCGGCTCAATGCTCTAGAAAGCAGGCTGACCTCATTGAACGCCAACGCGCAAATTGTAATATCGAAAATCGCAACATCAACGACAAAACTGCAGCAAAAACAAAGTCACAGTTAAGCAGGATAAAAACAAGTTCATGTACTGCCCGTCGTATATATAGTTGAGCGCCTTTTCCGACTGCGTTGCACAGCTCACGTGTTTGTAGAGGGATGAAAGTGCACTCGACTTTTACGCCGTCAAGACCCTGGAAATAAGCATCACGCTCTGGAGTAAAATATAGTCAACATTCTTTCAATCGAGTTCATATTTCATGTATTATTCCCTATCAATTTCTCGTCAAATAGGTATATATTGACGACGCCCAGTGCTCTAAGAACTCCGCTGTCCCCGAGCCAAAGTGGCGTTTTCCTTCTTTCGAATTGCGAGTATTTTTACCTGCTACTCGATTATTCTCCTTTGACGCCTAATTGGACTTGCTCAGAGGGTGGATTACCGACTCAACGCCCAGTAACACATTGAAACGACAACGCTTTGGCCACCCCATACCTACAACTTACATTCGGTATCAAACACAATCACTTTCTAACTTCTAACCCCCCTTTGTTATTCAGTATCACATTTTACCACTTTTGTTGTCAAATATTACCCGACCGACGGGGGGTGGGTCCCCCCAATCTGAAATACACGCGATACAAAAATAACTACATGCATATGAGGCCGCTTTAAGAGAAAAGTGGCACAGACTAACTACTGTATTCTAGACCCCCGCGATTCTAATTTAGAACCGGTTGTTCAAGTTTCTGAATTTTTATCGTCCACGATCGTCCGAAATGTGCAATAAACTGGGTGGTGTACTCGGCACACCGAGGATTTTTTATTTTTTCCCGGGGCACCACCATTTTTTATTCATTGCCAAGAAACTATTGTACCGAATTTTTCGAACATGAGATCTGGGGGTTTTAATGGAAGAAACCGAAATGAGATCGATTCGAATGGGGGTAAATATCAGTCCTGGGTCACCTCTTGAAGGGTGGTACGTACGCACTCCTCATCATTGTCTTGTGTTTCTTGTTTTGGGGGATAGGACCGCATAGATTGTCCGTTTTGGGAAAGAGCGAGTTCGTTGATTTGGACTCGGATCTGAGATTATACAATGTGAAGATCGTTATTGAAGTTCCTTTTTCGAATTAAGAAAAGACGATTGTAGGACGGAAAGGCAATATGGGGACGGAATATATATAAGCAATGCACTCAATTCATAGTCAATTTATCACAAGTCCAAATACAGTAACGTCGTATAAACTAGAGAAATGCAACTGCCGGGGGAAACGAAACGAGCGGGATAATGAAAGAAGAAGGATTTCACAACCAGCCGCCATCATATCCTTTTCTCTGTGAAGAATAAGATGGTCTTCTTCAATAAACAAATTTTTATGATATAAATGAGTAGATCAAAAGTAATACATTCACAGCTCGTCAGATGTTTGACAGTACCGAAAAAAAAATGCCAAAGATGCGCCTGTGGTCAGTTGCCCTCAACTCTTTCCGCAACAAGTACACCAAACACCCAAACATCATGACTTTAATTACAGTAAGAACTACAGACTCTTGCATGATTTACTCTTACCATATTTTATTCTCAACATTCCTTTAAATCTGTGAAAGACTAGTGTGTATGATTCCCATGATTCCCGACCTCCAAACGCCGTATAAACTTGATCCAATTAACACCAAAAGCCAGTCTATTTCCGGCTTTCCAACCCCTCTTTGAAACTTGGTCACAGTTACATTTTAAAGAATCTAGGCCTTTTATTGTAACCCCCTTTTAGTATAATTCTATTATTGTCAACTAAATTCCCCCAAAATTCACTTGCATGTGCAGAAGCTTATTTATAGCCTCACTCTCTCTCTCCTGCTCACAGACCCATGCAGAGCTATATTTACACAACCCCCTTAACACTCATTCATTTCTACTACTACTACTTAGTTATTACACTTCCACTAGACTACTCATCGCCATGCCCTTAAAAGTGTACGCAACACCTCTTACTACATCGTTCCTGACGATGGAATATTCTTGGCACACTGCTCGCCGACACGTACCACCCAAAAAAGACAGAAGATCCCTTAAAAACAAACTTCTGAGCACACGGCCCCTTGAAAATGCACAGCGACGTATTCAGGATTTGTAGAGACAAATTTAGGGTGAGAACTGCCATTAAGGGATTCTTAGAGTGAAAAAGTCCCAACGCTGGCGCCCGCCTCTCCCTCAAATTTTCAACACAAACAAAAAATTTTTTTTTTCTTTCACTGTACACACTTTAATAAGAAAAACGCTACCTCGATAGTGAGACATTGATTTGAAAAGAAAATCCATAATTCCGGCTGTGCCGTATAGATTCCATCATCATCATCGAGAATTGAGAACAGAAACACTACTCACACGACCACTTTGTTGCTTTTGTTGTACTACTACTGCTGCTATTACTCCCAACTCCCAACCAACCAATGCTGCTTCGCACAGTACGTACGCTTGGACCCTTGCGATGCGCAGTGCCGTTGCCAAGGCTCAAGGCGTACGCACCGGTGCGGCTGTCGTCGTCAAAACCTCAGACCCTTTCGATATTCTTTCCAAGGTTCAAAGAGCCGGATATTGAAGAGAGGGAGTTTTTTAAGGGCAATTCCAATAATGTCGACCCTCGCAAACAACAACAGTTGGCGAATCTCGGCACGATAATCGAAATCATCAAGCACCACGTTCCACAACTGCTCCAACAACCACTACCGAAAGAAATCATCAGCGACGCCATCACGCTCAGAGTGCTGCCTGTTACGCACCCGTCGCTGCCGGCCGCTCAGGGCCGTGTGGCGTACAACGCGGTTTTCAAAACGTTGCAGCTGTTTTGTTCGTCTGTGCTGCTGCCTCCACATTCCCGGTTGGTCATCCTGGCAGCACGGCTGCCTTTGAATGACGATGACGATTCCCCAGAATTCACCCGACGCAAGTTTGTCGTACGGTGGCGGTCTGAAAACAGTAATACATCTACTAGTCCCCGAGAAGAGTATCCCGATTCGTTCTCCAGCCGTGGCACAGAAGCGTTGGCGCCGCAGCAACTGGCACGCACGCTAGGACTCCTGTCTCACGAGTATCCTGTGCTGACCGGCCTGTTTGAGTTCCAATTCGATCGGGAGTGCACGCAGATTGAGCAGATTGTGATCAGTGACGTTGAGTACATTTCGCGCGAACAGGACGTGAAATGCGTGGCTGTATGAGTTGTGTCCCTATTCTATTGGCCTACAGTATCCTGATCTCCACTGACTAATTCAATTCTTGGCATTCTATAATGTGTATCTTTCGGGTCCAATTCCTCCCATCACGTTGGTGGCTGCGGTGCATACGATTGGATTAGTGTGGTGGTGGGGGGCGTGTATGCGAAGGTGTGGCTGCGAGCCGCATTGTGATTGGTCGACAGAGACAAGGTACTAAAATTAAAAAACTGTAAAAAGCAGGGGGTTTATTTTATTTTATTTTAATTCTTAAGGAGATTATAAATTATTGTAGTTTATTTATTAAAGATGCCGATTCTCTTTAACGGTATGAAAGATGTGGATTCTGTTTACTGTCTGTTGAAATCATTGCGCATATTCGTACAACATCCTCCATTATCCACACATTCGTCTCAATGCACAACTGCAGCAGCTTCGACTTCTCCAAACTAGGAATCCCAGCAACCTTTTTGAAAGCAGAAACCACACTCTAGAAATCTTAAACTTAAAACTTAAATCTATTTATCTTTTCCAATCTCCCATAGATCTCCGTTAAATCTCTAATCTCAGATCCAATGAAGATCCACATTCCTTGTGAGACAGTAAAAAATCCCTCTTCCTTGGTTCTTACGAAGCAGCCATCTCTCCATAGAGAAGTTGCTTTTTCCCATACAAACGGCTGAACCCCCTCCAGAAATAAAAAGTAAATTTTTTTTTATTTTAAAACTTCCAACCACGATGCCGATTTGTTGCGCAAAAATCCGTTTAAATTTATTTAAACTGCTCTTTTAAAGAGTCTTTCAATCTTTTTCTTACTTCGCCCTTGCCCCTTTTCTCTCTTCTTCTTCTTCTTCATATCTTCTTTATATCCACCAAAGATATCTTCAATCTTCAATCTTCATCATTCATTCAATCATCAGAGTTTAAACTCTATAAGCTGCTCCCCCATCACACCCCCTAAACTCCAATCCAAAAGCATTGACCACTTCAACCCCCATACAGATACACAATGTCGCAACGGATATCGCGACTGGCAACATGTCTGATGGTTTCGTCTTTCCTCACTCTGACCCTCCTCATCGCCGCTTACTCCACAGATGCAATCAACATGCTGCCGTTCGACTATGATATGCGACACAAAACGCCCCCATCGCGGCACCACCGCCAGCAGCAGCGGCCTCTCAACCCAGATGGAACCACTGCCAACACGTTATCAAAAGAGGATTTCATTAAAGACACCAAATCACAAGGTTACCACAACGCCCACCAAGAGTCTCGCTTCGAGTCTATCGAGGCGTGGCGAGACCCTGACGCTATTTCCGGCTCGATCCACCTGGACCGTGCGTCGCGTCCAAAGAGCGCAAACCTGGACGAATACACTTCCAAAGGAACATACCTCCACCAGCCAATTGTGGCAGACTACCCTCCAGGAGCCGAAAAGATCTTCTTCCTAATCAAGACGGGCGGCACAGAACTATGGAACAAGCTTCCTGTCCATCTATTTGCATCATTGCCCAAAATGCCCAAATTTGCATTCTACAGCGACGCCCCTGGGTCTATCGGTGGGTATGAAGTAATCGACATTCTGGCCAATCTCACCCAAGAACGTAAAGACTCGGAGCTGTTTGAAATGTACCGACTACAGCGCGAACTACACGACAACCATGGCATTTACGACTACTCCGAGACCAAGCTCAACAACGCCTGGCACTTGGACAAGTTCAAAAACGTGCCAGCGTTCCGACATGCATATCTTGCGAGCCCCGACTCGGACTGGTTTTTCATGATGGACGCTGACTCCTATGTCATGGTCGACAATTTGGTCGAGTGGCTCAAGGGCCGCAACCCAAACAAGCCGTATTATCACGGATCTATGATCGGCAGCGGTATTCAGTTCGCACACGGCGGGTCGGGCATTTTGGTATCTCGCAAGGCTCTCGAAATGAGTGTCGGGGCCAAACCAGAGATTCTCGACTTCTACGAGCAGCGGTCCGCCGAGCAGTGCTGTGGCGACGCCGTGTTTGCTCAAATGATCTACGACCATGCGGGAGAATTGAAAGGAACTACGGGAGAAAAGGACACTGAGCACCGGCCGTTCCAAGGAAACGCTCAATGGGATGTGGAAATCACTCCTGTACAGTGGTGCCAACAGATTCTCACTTTCCACCACGTCAGCCCGCATGATATCGAGATCTTGTACGAGTACGAACGGTTGAAAGGAGCGGAAAAGCGCAAATCCATCACTTATGGCGACATTTACCGTGACTTTTACTTGCCATACTTGCAAGACGAGATTGCAAACTGGGACAACAACGCCAAGGACACTGTGTATGACGCCCAGCACCACCCTAATGATACCGCGTGGCAGTCAGTGAGCGAGTGCAAGCAGGCATGCCTGAACGAAACCTGGTGCATGACGTATCGACATGTACCTGCTGAACAAAAGTGTGGCTTGTCAAAAAGCATTCGACTCGGAAAACCGACTCACAAGCATCTCGATTTCAAGTACGACCAAGATTCCTCTGTTAGAAAGAACGTAAACACCACCAGTGGATGGATGCTGGACCGGATTCGAGACGTGAGAAAGAACAGCAAGTGCGATATCTACGCCTCCAACCCGACGCAGACTAATGACCACGGAGAAGATCGAAGCGAAGGATGGTGGTTGAGGTCGGTGCAGCACGAGCGACAAGGATTTGTCCCGGGACTCACTCAGTATTAACAAAAGTCTATGAGTACTAGAACCCTCCTATTGTATTTTATTTTTTTGTAATTTATGACCCAGTATTTTGAATGCATTTTTTCCAACCAAGTTGTTGATACATTGCCACAGGATTAATTAAGGTTTGTCGTCGTGTCGGATACGGACGTAGAGTTTATAGAGTCGTCGAGACAAGAAATGTACGGATCCGGCACTGTTTAAATGGGTTCTTGACACAAGACGTATGACACATCTGTAATATTCCAATTGAACAACCAATGATCATTGGTAATTTTTTTTTTTGGAATTGTAACTGGACCTTCAATGAAATTGGAATTTCAGAAGAGCATAGAGTTTTTCCGAGGTACTTGTGTGTGTGTGTGTGTACTACAGTAGTAGAAACTGCAGTACCGCTACAGCCATACAGCCATACAGCCATGCAGCCATCCATACAGCCATATAGCCATACAGCCATACAGCCATCCATATAACGGAATCAGATACAGCCAGATCTCTCATCTCCCAAACGCACATGACTTGCCAAAATAATACATTGGATGCATCGTTAAGGAAGAATCAGATACACGCGTTTAAGCTCTAGAATATTTTTCAGAATTTTTCACCAAAGTCTAATATATCCTTGAATGTTATTGAATAGTTTGTACAGTACGAAGTACATACGGGATCTGTGACGTGTTTTTCAATTCTACATCCCTCAGCGTTCTTGGAATTGAAGTTGTTTCCCTATTAGATACAAGTATCACCAAAAAATGTTACACTTGTACAGTAGAAAGTACCCAGAATACAGTTAAGCTCGCCAGGGTCTCGGCTAGGCAGCGGAGGTTTCTCAGTTCTCTTTCAAAAGCACACCTGTTTTGAGTATGTGTAGCAGCATCACAACAGTATTGGTGTTGCCGTGGGTCGCCACCACCTTGAACTGGAAGACCACAGACCGTAATATCCAAAGATGACAGCTCATCAGAGCGGGTAAAATATAATCAGACTACATAAGCACTAGACGCCGTACTATCTCCTACAATCACACAATACCAGGGGTGTCTCTCTATCTCTGCAATCTACGAGAAGCAAGGCTCCACTCTTGAAATGCACATCCAGAAAAAGTACCCTACATTCCAACGACATCATTTCCATCTCCATCTCCATCTCCATCTCCATCTTCATCTTCGTCAATCACGAATTCCTCCGTTCCGATAAACGGCTTTCTAGAGATTCACTAAAATTCCCCTATCACATCCCCCCTGTCATTTCGAAATTCCTTGTGTTCGCTAGCAGCACAGCTTGACTCAGTGCTGCTGCCACCCAACCTAACACACCTGCAGATCACACTTTTCTTGTTCTTGTCACTCTTATTTCAGCCCACACAAAAAATCTCTTGGCGCATTATTGCTGCCTTACACTCAAAAAAAAAGTTATATTTATACTAGAACCTTTCCTCTTTCCTCTTTCCTTCTTCTTCTTCTTCTTCTTCTTCTTGAACTCCACTTTCATATTTCCAAATGCTCGACAAGGTCCGGCTCATCTACGTCCTTGCGACGGTGTGCGGATTCGGCATCCTGTTCATGTCGCTGCAGCTGGTCGCCAGCGAGCATGGCCCCAACTGGCTGCAAGTGACGAATCGCCGCCTCGACGACGAGCTCGTGGCCAAGATTGTCACTGAACTCTCGGGCAAGTCGAACGCACAAGTCAAGGAAATCAACAAGGCAATTGTAGCCGCTTTGCATGAGTCGCAACGACAGCAAGCAGAATTGGAAGTACCCAAGAATGAGAATGAGGTGACCATCGACAAGTCGGTCCTGGACACAGTCTCTGTCCAGAGCCAGGTCATTGGCCTGCAGAATGACCTCAAAGACCGCGAACGACAAATCAAAGACCTGGAAGAGAAGCTCACTCGAAAGCGGCATCAGGAGATTAGTGACAAGGACCGCGAGCTGCGTCAGCCGTACCACGATGAACTCAATACCGAGTACTACTCTCTCGCACGAGAAGAGTCTGAAAAGATGAAGCCCCTAGATTTTTCTCCCGAAGACTATGTCAACGGCAAGATTGAGCCTGCGGGTGAGAAGATTGTGGTCATCACCGCCTGCGACGACAATGAGCGGAAAAACAACGCGACGCGCCACCAGCAAGTACTGGACAATCGGGAAGAGTACACTAGTCGACACGGGTACAAGCACCAGTTTGTCGACACTGCCGCGTTTAAACGCGAAGGCGACGCGGTTGCGTGGGGCAAGGTGCCTGCGATCCGCAAGGCCATGCGCCAGAACCCCAACGCTGAGTGGTTTTGGTGGCTGGACACTGACGCTATTATCATGAACATGAACGTGTCGCTTGCCGAGCATGTGCTGAATCCAAAAGTTTTGCAGAAACGTCTGACATACAAGCGCCCGATCCGGGACGAGTTTTACCTCTTTGCCGTCCGGTACTTGGAGGAAAAAGACGTCAAGATTGACGAAGTTGACTTGATTTTCAGCCAGGACGGCATGGGGTTCAATGCCGGGTCGCTATTCTTCCGCAACACTCCGTTTATTCACTGGCTGCTGGATATGTGGGACGACCGCGTGTTTCGGGACATTGACTGGTGGCAGCACGAACAGGCTGCGTTGCAGCACTTGGTTGTCAACCACCCGACCATTTTGAGCCATGTCGGCCCTATTCCACAAGCGCTCATCAATGCATACTACCGTGAGGCGTGGCAGTTTGAGCTGGGCGACTTTGTGCTGCATTTTGCAGGCATGGTCAAGAGAGGCAGCGACTACCCGGCCATTTGGCAGGAACACATTGACATGGTCTTGCATGACTAGTGAGTGAAAGAGAAATAGTTATTTATTGTATTATAGAAAGTAATGTAATTAATGTGAAAATACCCCGTGAAATCTTGGATTTCTTGGCATTGCGGTGGGTCTTGGCATTCTAGCAGCACTCCCAGCAGGGAGAAGACCAACGACATGGCCAACAAGCAGGGAGAGTTGACGACGACGACATGAATAGAGAGACTGCAATCGCGGACCTGAGGCGAGATTCGTATTCTCAGCACATGATGTATGCGCAAATCCTCGCCGCCGTCGCGTGTGCCATTTTCCTGTTCAGAACAAACACAGTCCTGTGCACCTGGACGGCCAATCTCGGCTGGATCAATCCAGCAGCGTCGTTCGTTGCATTTTGTACATGCATTGCCTTAATGGTTCAACGCCGATGGCCATCATACAACCTCTTTTTCACTATTTTGGCGCTTTTCAGTACCGGGTACTTCTTCGGTGCCCCATCATTCGTCAACAGTCACGGCACGCAGTACATCTTTGAACCGGCCATGGTGCTCGCGTCGACGGCCGAATTGACGTACGCAATGCTGCGACTTCAGAAGGAGTGGTCGGTATGGGTTGTGTTATTGGCAGGTTACCTCGTAGCAGGTGTTGTTGGAGCGGCGTATTACCTGTTTGTGCCTGCCAACGGCATACCAGGCAATGGCGTGCTTTTCTCCATGTTTGTCCCGGCCGTCTATCTCATGACGACCCATTCAGGGTTTAAGAATCAGGTGAACATGTTGGAGCATAAGCTTTGGGACGACGAGTAGTTTTGGGCCTGTGAC
Organism: Blastobotrys petasosporus; assembly: GCA_030580095.1. Taxonomy (NCBI): domain Eukaryota; kingdom Fungi; phylum Ascomycota; class Dipodascomycetes; order Dipodascales; family Trichomonascaceae; genus Blastobotrys; species Blastobotrys petasosporus. Next base: position 39,429 of record JAKTSG010000059.1, on the reverse strand, counting down.
GGTTGGACATGGAGTATCGCCATTAGGATGGATGATCTTAAAGACCTTGCAGGGGCGAGTTGGGATCCCACGAGCCGAGAAGCATATCTACGAGCAAGATTCGGGGATCGAACTTCAACATCTCATTGCAGTAATGCAACTGCTAAACTTTTGTACAATAAATTAGAGATACAATTGTGTAGTTATAAATGTGCCTCCTTAATGCGGCGGGTCTCACTGATAAATGACTGTCCCACTGTCCCACTTGCAAACTGCCCACACCATGGAGGAGGAGAAGGAGGTGTTGCAATCAGAGCAACCAGAAGTTGAATCTGGCATCAACAAGCTCAAGACGGTTTTAGAGAATCAGAAACGCTACGTCCAGCGCATGGACCTGGCCAAGCTATTCTCCGCCGCTGCCGGCCTCATTATCATGTTCAGAACCAACGCCGCCATTTGTGCCTTTGCTGAAAGACATGACTGGATTTCTGCATTAGGTTCTTTCGCTCTGCTTTATCTAAGCATGGACGCAATGGAAAAGTTCCCTTCGTACAAAATAGCCCTGGTGCTCCCCGCACTGCTCAGTGTCGGGTTCTTCTACGGCACCCCATCGTTCGTGAACGGTTTTGGCAAGGTGTACCTGTTTGAACCGATCCTGGTGTTTGCCTCAACGACCGAATTGACGTACGCGAAGCTGCGACTACGAAAGGAGTGGTCTCTCGGGGTCGTGTTGGCAGCGAGTTACCTCGCGGCCGGGGTCGTTGGAGCGGCATATTACCAGTTTGTGCCGAATAATGGGTTGCCGGGCAATGGCATTTTTTTATCGCTGATGGTCCCGGCAGTCTATCTCATGATGAACCAGGGTTCAGCAAGCAGGTGAAATTGTTGGAGTATATAAGCTTTCGAACTGGGTTTGCGAGGCTTGTCTTTTCGCCTTTAGGATGGATGGAGTACTTGGAGGCCACACTAGCATATCTACGAGCAATATTTGGGGATCGAACTTCAACATCTCATTGCAGTAATACAACTGCTCAACTGTTGTATAATAGAATAAAGAATTTAATTTTTTTTTCGGTTTCCACTGTATATCGTAATAGTAGCCGTACCATATGTTCCTCATAGCGCAGCAAGGATGTGGGTCTCACAGATAAAAAAAATCCCCACCCGCCACCACAAACGTCCCATCCTTACAACCACCATGGAGGAGAAGGAAGCGTTGCTCTCGGAGCAGCCTGAAGTAAAAGATGTTGAATCCGGTACCACTGATGACAAGTTCGAGACGGCAGTTTTGGACTTGAAGCAGAAATGGCACATCCAGCACGCGAACCATGCCAAGCATCTCTTCGCCCTTGCGTGCACTATATTCATCTTGAGAACCAACACCACTGTTTGTGAGTTTGCTACAAGACTTGGTTGGATAACCCCAGTGGCGTCTTTCACTCTGTACATTCTGAGCATGACTGCGATGGCAAAGCTGCCTTCGTACAAGATGGCGTTGGGGGTTCTAATGCTGCTCAGTGCCGGGGTCCTGTTCGGCACCCCATCCATCGTCACCGCGTTCGGACGGGCATATTCGACGGAACCAGTCATGGTGCTTGGCTCAACGGCCGAAATGACATATGCCCAGCTGCGACGGCCGCTGCATAAATGGTACTCGGTGTGGCTCGTGCTGTTGGCCAGCTACTTGACCAGTACAGTGGTTGGAGCTGGTTACTACTTTTTGGTGCCTGATAACGGCATGCCGGGTATGGGGGTTCCTACTTCAGTGCTGTTGCCTGCCATTTATGTGCTGCTTAACGATTTCATGTACAAGAAGCAGTACAAGCTGTTGGAGGACAAGCATTTGGATGACGAGAGTTTGTAGTTGTAAAGGTTATCCTTCTAGCTGAGCATAACCCAAGAGCTTGATTTTTGGGGCTCATATTTGACATCTCATGGTAATACAACTTTTAAACCTTTTGTGCAATAAATTAGAGATTTAATTGTGTAATTATACAGTCTTCAAACGTCTTTCCAAAATGCGGGTCTCGCTGATATAATGATAAAATAATCCCCACTGTCCCATTAACAAACTTCCACACCATGGAGGAGGAGGGATTGCTCTCGGGGCAACCAAACGACATTGAATCTGGCACCAACAAGTTCGAGAAGGCGGCTTTGGACCTGAAGCAGGAATGCTACGTCCATCATATGGACCTGGCCAAGGTATTCTTCGCCCTTGCGTGCACCACGCTCATCTTCAGAACCAACGACGCCGCTGTTTATGAGTTTGCTCTAAGACTTGGCTGGATTTGGATTATTCCAGTGGCATCTCTGTGTCTGTGCATCCTAAGCTTAGTCGCGATGGCAAAGTTCCCTTCGTACAAGGGGGCGTTGGCCATTCCAGGGCTGGTCGGTGCGGGATACCTGTTCGGCACCCCATCGGACGGCAACCCGTACTCGTTTGACGTAGTAATGATGTTTGGATCGATTGTCGAGCTGGCATATGTCCAGTTGCGGCTGCAGAGGCAGTGGCCGATCTGGGTCGTGTTGGCAGCGAGTTATCTCGCAGCGGGTGTTGCTGGAGCGGCTTGTCGCCAGTTTGAGCCTACTAACAGGGTGTCATCAGGCATTGGTCTATTTCCGTCGGTGCCACCAGGCTCTGGTGTATTTAGGTCGGTACTGGTAGGCATTGATGGACTTGCGTCGGTGCTGGCCCCTGCCATAGTTGTCGTGATGGACGATTCCGCGTACAAGAACCAGTACAAGCTGTTGGAAGACAAGCAGTGGGATGACGAGAAGTGAATTTAAATCTGCATGAGATCCGTGAGGCTTGTACATGGAGTAAATCGCCATTCCTCCAGGATGGAGTAGAGAGTAGAGAAGAGCCGTTGATATTGGAGATGAATGATCTCTAGTCGTGGATCCTAGGAGCGTCTCTACGAGTTTGACTAGGGCTCATCTTCAGTAATAGAACTGCTACAACAATGGAATAGCCATATAAAGCTTTTAGACGGTTTCCACTGTACTACGTAATAGTAGCATCTCCAAAAAAATCATAGCGAAATCCAAAATGAGGATTGCACAGGTGAAAAATAAAGGTCCCCCAATCCTTACAACCATGGAGAAGACGACGACATTCTTCTCGGAGCCAAAGGACATTGAATCTGGTACCAAAAGGAACAGGTTCGAGACGGCGAAATTGCCCCTGAAGCAGAAATGGCACGCCGAGCACATGGACCGGGCCAAGCAATACTTTGCCCTTGCCTGCACCGTGTTCATGTTCAGAACCAACACTACTATTTGTGACTTTGCTACAAGAATCGGGTGGATTGCCTCGGTGACGGCTGTCGGTTTGTACGCTGTAAGCATGCTCGCGATGATAAAGTTCCCTTCGTACACGATGGCCTTGGCGGTGCCGGCGCTGCTTGGTGTAGGGTTCCTGTTCGGCACCCCATCCATCATCACCGCTTACGGAAAGGCGTATTCGATTGAGCCATTCTTGGTACTTGGCGCGACCGCCCAGTTGGCAGCTGCGACGGCCGTCGAACAAGTGGTACTCAGTGTGGCTAGTGCTGTTGGCTAGTTACTTGACCAGTATGGTTGTTGGAGCAGGTTACTACTTTTTTTGCCTTCTAACGGTATGCCGGGGAATAGGGTGGTTATGTTGGTGCCAATACCTGCATTTTATGTGTTGGTTAACGATTTTTATCTCAGCAAGCAGCATAGGCTGTTGGATAGTAATCGGTATTAGAAGAGGAGCAGGGGCTGTAGAGAATATTTCTCGGTTATTAAACCTTTCTTTTTTTTTGCTCTTTTTGTATCTATGATATCTTTGATACTACTAAGCATCCTAGTCCATCAATTGATCTAGTAATTGGATAATTGGATAACATTTTGTCACCGCTTGAACCGGTGAGAACCTCGGCGGTGAAAAGACGTTTTTAATCTACAAAATTGTCTCACTACCATTTTCCGGCGAATCGTGAAGATGACACATCTCGAGGATCTCCTGTATTCAATGCACTGTGGTACTCAACCGCTTAGCGGCACCTCCATGCACCTCCATCATTCCAATACGTCTAATACGGCACTACTGTACTACACTACTGCGGGTCCTCCTCTTCAACTCCTCGGTTCGTTGAGACAAGGTTTCAACCCCCCCTATAAAGCCTATTTTCACTAAATATCATTGCAGCGACCAAACGCACTGGATCTGAGAAAGACGCATAGTGTACAGTACCCTATTTCTAGATCTTTGGTGCGGCACATCATTGGAACCCCCGCCCATGCGAAAAAATGCCGGGTTCAGACCAGGGTCCAAGAAGATAACACAATGACGAAATCCCGATGAACGATGAACAAGGTTATTGAGATTTGAGATCTATACCCAAAATCGGATGGTGATGGGTTTCGGTCGCCTAAACCGCATCAAGAGGGGACTTGGGGCCTGTATTCCACTATCTCTGTATCTCGTATATTTCATACAGGAGTTCTATATTAATCTGCACCCAAAATTAACGGTGCATGATGCTGTTGTATGAATGACCCTCATGATTCACCTGCACCAAAAAAGACGTCAAGCACGCCAAGCAAAAATTCCAGTTCTCCGCTGCAGGAGTTTTTTATTTTTTGGGTTCAAATTTTCCGAGTCAAAAAATGTCTCACATGTCTGAGACCTTGGGAATTTTTCATATGAATACAGAGAGCCATGAGAGAGAGACAAATTTATTGAGGTGGTCAATAGTAGGCTTTAATGAGAATGAAGATTGATTTGGTAATGTCCTTGGACTCGCTGTGTTCAGTGTAATATGTAGTTTACGCGTAGTCGTATCCAACAACGCGTTCTAATGCGGGATTCATGTTCCAAATCCTCATCCGTATTCGATGCCTTGGTTCACCTGTGCGATGCAGCCAACCCAACTCAACGGCACTCCTGGACTCGGTGTATATTTGATACAGTGAGAACTTTGGCTGGCTCTTCTACTACCCGTATTGGGTTATGCCCTCAATGATTCCACTCTGGAGGCACTGCGCTGTAGTACATTTCTGCTAGAATCAATAGATCCAACTTTGCATGCCTCAAAGTTGAACTATTTTTGAAGAACCGGAATACCACCCCCAGGCATCTAAAATGTGGGTCCCGTCGACGCTCTGCTGAAGATAACCTCTGGAATGCACTCTCCAAGACAAGGCCAACCTTGGGCTGTAACTTGTACCGGCGCTATATTTAAGCGGAGAAAAAAAGTCACCCCTGTTAAGAAAGTGCCGTTCGGCCACCAGACTGTAGATTCCGAGCCTAAAAAAAAGTGTGTCTCACTGACCAAACTAAATTTTCTCTCTTTCGTCAACACATCTGATGATGGACAAGACTAGACAAGTGGAGATTCCGGTTGACCAAGAATCGAGGATCGATGAAGAGTACCGCCAGGCGTGTGTGGAGCTGGAGCACAAGCTTCACAGCCGTAGCTTGGACCGAGCACTGGTGATGTCATCCCTAGCGGGCCTCATTCTACTACTGAGGACGAACTCTGCCGTTTGTACGTGGGTTGTGAAGCACGGATGGACGAGTTTATTGGTCGCGAGCATAGTATCAGTTGCGAGTGTCGTCGCAATGGTCGTACTTCAATACAAACCAGCTGCTGTGCCGCTGGTGCTCAGTCTCGCGGTGAGTCTAGGCACACCGACGGTCATTACAGGCCACGGAGAGTGGTACACGGTTGAGCCAATTCTTTTGAATGCCTCCGTGGCGTATTTCACCGTTTCCCAGCTCCAGAGACGGCTGGCGGTGGGATGGCTGGTGCTGATGAGCATTGTAATGGCTAGTATTGCCGCTATGGTGTATTACCGGTTCGCACCGCCTAATGGCGCCATGTTTGAGCCTGTTTTTGACCTGGTGATGATCCCGTCAATGTGTGTCGTCGAGGCGGAGGCTGTGTTGAAGTATAGGCATAAGAAGCTGACCGACAAGCTATGGGGCGAGGATGAACGCGATTTGGAAGATGGACATGTGGATTTTCCGTAGTTTTTTTATTTTGACTTTGAAGCATTGTATTTTTAATCTATTTTGCATTTTGAACTGGTGGTGAGAGACGTTGGTTGAGTAAGAGGTTGGAGTTTGGTGAATCTTTTGATTCTGGGGATCTTTGGAATCTAAGTTTGGAGTCTAAGGGATTATTGGAGTTTAGGGGGTCGACTGGTCACATCTAACAAACATCAACGGCCTCTCATTGTAAAATCTCCATCGATTCCCCTGTATATTCTTGCATTAATACTAGAGAAATATCTCGTGTTGTCATTGTCGAATACGAATATTGCCAAGTACTCCAAATATTCCCATCACCCAGTCAAATCTACCTAATCTCACCAGATATCTCATTTAAAACTATACATCAACCTGCCTATTGCTCTTCATTTTCATGTCGATACTTAAAAATCGCGTTGTCGGTACATCATAGAATACGAGCCTTCACAGCTCCACTAACACGAATAATGTCTCACTGATAAATTAAACCCTCCACTTGGCACCCCCACCACCAATGGAGCAACCACTGCTGTTAGGGCAACAAACCGATGAAGAGTCGCAGTTACTCTACCAAAAGACAGTATTACATATCAAGTTCAGGTTCCACTCTCAGAGTATCGCCCAAGGCTGTGCTTACCTAGCGTTGTTCTGCCTCATTTTGGGGTTCAGGACAAACTCTGTCATCTGCGCATGGGCACTGTCACACAGCTGGGCCAGCACAGTATCTGTTGTACTCACACTCATTGTATGCCTTGCGGCCATGTTAAAGTTTCCGTCGTTCACAGTACCACTCGGTGCGCCCATAGTGCTCGCGTTAGGGTTCTTCCTGGGCACCCCGTCAGCGGCGACAGATTACGGCGAGGTGTACGCATTTGAATGCGTTAGTTTGATCGGCGCGGTTACATTGTTCACCTGTGCCCGGATGCGACGGCCAGAGAGGTACTACACGTTTTGGCAAATGGTGGTGGTGAGTTACCTGGTTAGTGCAGTGGCTGGAGTAGGGTATTACCTGTTTGCCCCCGAGAATGGGTTGAAGAATAAGGGCGTTGTTTTTGCAGGGTTGCTTCCGATTCTTTTTGTCAGTATAGAGGATGGCAGTTTTGAAATGTTGACTAAGCTTTTGAAACCGAGGCAAGAGGGTGGTGCGTTGGCATAGTAGGCTGGGGTGGTAACGTTTATATGAACATTTCTATTATAGTTGTTTTGATTATATGGGTATAGATTGGAGTTGCATATTCATTTTAAATTTCAGCATATGTCAAGTTATCTACCTTGACTATTTTCAAGCAATCTCGACGTTTATAGGGGCCAGGGAACCTTTATAGAAGACAGGAAACCTCTATAGAATTGAGTTGTTTACACTATCAGTACGCTAAAGTGGTACTTGAAGGTAGTGAAAGTTTGTACCTGTGTGAAGTCCATGTTCTGCATGCCAGGGTGTGCCCTTATATCTATGAGCAAGTCAATTAGGCATCTTCAGGCAATCCATGTGACATTTTCTGGCAGCTGTCCATTCGATCTACCATATACGCATGTAGTGACTGTTCAGTGACTAGATGTCGGAGACATTGCCGTGGTATATGTTTCCTGCTCTGCAACCTCGTGAAAACAATCTCCGTGGTTCTTCTACGCACCGACTGTGGCTCTCGCTGCGAATACGGCGGCATGAGTAGCTCTTCCTTTTCATTCCTATGAATGTGACATGAGCCCAGAAACAGAAACTGGCAGTTGAATGGAGCAATACCAGAGAAAGGCGAGGGAGCGTGGAGCTCGTCTAGATATAGAATGAATCTCAACACGGAGTATCTCTTTTACATAAGGGTTGGACAGACTAGAGATGTGGCCGCACATCTCATCAAGTACGGCGCAAACAAATAACATAGAATCAACTCATATGTGGAAATCGAGTAGTCCAGCAGATGCTGTCAAAACGGATCTGTCAGTAGGTGACAACTTAACGAGTGCCCTGGCTGATAGAAGTGCACCCCCCTGCTGTGCGGCGCGGTAACGGGTGTACCGATCCCAGGGCATTTATCAATTATTGCATACTTCCAGCCGTGATTATTGACAAGTCGGATCCTGTTTTTACAACTGAAATACGACAACGGTCGCAGCGGCGCCTTCTAGACGCATAGTCTGTGAGATTCATCCCCACATCTTTTCCACCCCTCACCATCCATGTTGCCGGTCACCAGCAAGGGCCCGACCCACGACCACACCACAGACGTCGACGCCATCCATGCCGTTCACAAAAACATCCGCACTTTTCTAATCGCCACGGGACTACTGCAGCTGGTCGTTTACGTAGGCACCAACTTGCTCAAATCCAGCGACGAGATCCAGGAGTGGGCCCTAAGGAACCAATGGCTTATCTACGTCGCCATCACCGTCACGCTTGGTGGGCCCCTAGGTTCAATCAAGTATCCGCGGATTATGTCGTCTGTGTTGTTCAAGGCGGTGTTCCTGGTAAGTCTTGTGTACATGCTCGGCACGCCATTTTTGTTCAGGTCGGAAACTGACGGGCCGTTTTCGAGCCCATGTTGGTATATGCTGGGAGTGTCCGAGCTCGCGGCTGCTGCGTCGTTTTACCCGCTTGAGAGAGCGTACGATTTGCGGAGAATGGCAATGTTTGCGTTGACTTCATACGTGATCACAGCGCCGTTGTGGATGTACCTGGCAAGCGTTACATTGTCCTCTGTGTTGAGTACAGCAAGTGCGACAATTGCGACAGCGTTGATGGTTTATATCATCCATGCAGCATACCTGAAGGAAGTATCCAAGATTGAATCATGATTAGAATGGAGCAGGTTCCGCGGTGGTCCACCTTCTGTCGTTCATCATGTTCCAGAATGGTTGATACGACAGAAATGCCGAGTACAAAGGCAAAAATGTAGAACGACAGAAACATAAATTCCCTGTATCAATAAAATATATGCATTTAAATTACATCATGTACCAGCCAGCGGCACCTACAGACATGAGTCCCACGCCCGTCCACCACAGCGCGTTGAAGTCAAAGTCGCTCACCTTCACAGCCTTGGTCTTTGACCGGTTCTCCAGCGACCGCCGGATCCTCTCTACAGCCCCGACAGTTCGTTTCGTCTTCTTCGAGCTACTTCCAGTCTCGCCCGCCGCGGCGGTCGGGTTCATAGTGATGGTAGGCAGCATCATCGGCGGTTTGTAGCTGAGGTAGAATGGGGGCAATGGCGAGCCGTCAAACTGGAACAGATCGAGTCGGTACCTGCCCCAGAACTCGTCGACGTACACCTGCCATGACTTGAAAAACTCCGTCTGGTTGTAACGCGAGTAGATACTCTGCGAACTCGAAGTGCTGTTGCACGGATCGGATAGTAACTGTCGGCCGTCAACGTCAAACGGATGCAAAACAATCGAGTTGTTTGAGAGCACTTCGTACTTGCCGTGCTGGAAGATCAACACTGCGGTCGGGCATGTTGGGTCTCGAGGATTGGCCTCGACCTGGTAGATTGCTTCTTCAAAGAACCCGTCTTCGGTGAAGGAGTATGACATTCCGGGCAGCGCAGGCTCGATGAGAAGTTCGTCGACAGGATCGTAGAAATCGGGGCCGGTAAATACAGCGTTGGACTTGGACGACCATGTTCCTACAAGTTGAGCAGCACCGGCTCCGAGAGCTGTGCCTGGTACTACAGCCGGAGCACTTGGCTGTGCTGGAGCTGATGAAGAAGCTGCTGGTGCTGCTGGAGCTGCTGGCGCTCCTGCCGCTGGTGCTCCTGCTGCTGGGGCTCCTGCTGCTGGTGCTCCTGCTGCTGGTGCTGCCGGAGCTGGTGCTGCTGCTGGTGCTCCTGCTCCTGCTCCTGCTGCTGGTGCTCCTGCCGCTGGTGCTGCTGGAGCTGGTGCACCAGCTGGCGGTGGCGGCGCGGCACCGGGAGCCATAGCTTGAGCATTCACGAGCCCGACCAACGCTACTAAAGGCCCTAGCGTCGTTATGAGCTTCATTTATGTATGTTGTGTAGTGATGGTGGAAAAAAAAGTTTTGGTTGTGCCCAAAGTGGCTGTGTGTTATTTTTGGCGGTTGGAAACAACGGAGTATTGGGAGCGCGTCCAATGTCTAAGGACGTTAATATGGGAACCGAGTTTGAAGAGACTCCGGAATAAAGTGTGACTGGTTGAGAGAGAATGAGTATGTAAGAATAAGTCTTTGAATGGTTAGATCGATTTGGTTTACGGCGTGAAAGGTTTTTCCGAGGCATCTTAGAGCGAACTCGGGAACGATCCCATGTCGTCATCATGTCTCTGTCCCCTGAATCATAGAACTTTTTTTGCTCCGTTAGAGTGAGAGTTACTGTGGAATAACTTCCGGGAGATGTAGACTTCTATGAATGCGAGATCAGAGGTCGATTCAAGTGAACTCAAAATCCAGAATTCCAGCTGATTTTCTACCATACTGAATAATATCCCTTGAAACAAGATCCAATCGGGATTTGAATTCTCTGTTGCCAAAACATTCATTGTCGAACACCGAGCCGCACTGATATGCGGCTCGGTGCTCTTAGTCGTAGAACAAGCTCTTAACCTGATTTCTGGGGACTTCGAGTCACTCCTCAAAAAAAAAGAGCACTCCGACCATTCGATCCAGGGTTTACATGAACTTTTACTCGCAGAGAGATTAGAAGATACAAAATTCTCGAAATTTCGCGGTGATAGGCGCGCGATTTTTTCTCTTCTCCCGTATTCCCCTGGATTAGGAATGCTAGCACGAGGGTTTGAGGCATTAAAGGTATTATGATCGATCAAGCATCAAACAACCCACTTTACTTTCTGGGAATTTCAATCTAGCGTATATTATAGTCCTACCTCGTTTTCACCAGCGCTGACTCCTTCCCAGATTGAATTGAGAGAAAAGAGATGTCCTGAGCGATTTTGGAGGAACGAATCTTAAAATGGGTAAAATCATAATCTCATTCACGAATAAATAAATAAAGACCAAACTACAATGCGCCATAAACGCTTCGACGCACCTCCCGAGCTCGTTGCTTAATGTTGCTCAGCACTTTTGCAGTCTTTTCCTTGCTGCCACGACTGCCCTTCTTGCTGTCGAGTCGTTGCGAGTACGCAATGCCTAGCACCATACCCATGACAATGGGCCACACCCACGGCTGCTCCTGCGAGTACTCGGAAATCGTATCCAAAATGTAAAGCCACCCCGACTTTTCATTATTGGCATCGTCATCATCCACCCTACTTGGTGCCGTTGGTGGGGTCTCTGTGGGCACCAGCGACCTATCGTCCTCAAGCTCAAAGCTTTTATTGTTAGTTTCCGCGTTACTGGGACGGTGCTCTTTCGATAGCCAGTTGAGCGATTCGCGCACAATTCGCTTGTGCTTGGGCTGCCGGCGTCGGTACACTGCCAGAATCTTGTCCGAGTCTGGGCCGTATGCGCCTTTGAGAAAGAAAAACACCTTGGTCGAAACGTGCAGTCGCATAGACCGCTGACCATTGTCATTGTTGCGCATCTCAAACTCGGGCCGGTTGCCGGCAACCCACTCGCTGCCAAACATGTCCTTGATTGCAAACTGGGTGCACGGGCGGCTCTTGCCGTCGGGTAACTCGACAGAAGACTGGATTTGGACCGCTTTCCCCGACCACGAGCTCAATTGGGTGCCTGCAAGCAGCTTCTTGTCGTGAATGTGGACGGCAAAGTAGTACTGGTTCGACGCCTCGGCGTCGCGCATCTTGGTAACAGTCATCGACGGCTCGCGCGTATCTTGGTCGTTGAAGACTAGAGTAAAGTACCGTGGATCGTCTTCATCAATCTCAACGTCAATGTAGTAACTGGGACCCACAGGCCGCGAAAGGTGCGACAGGTCCGGGTTGGTAGTCACATAGAGATCTTTAGAGTACTTTAGAATGTGGTACTTCCAGTAATGCTCTTTGGCAGGCTCCAATTGTGACGGCTGCTTGGCGAACGGCTTGGGCTTGTTGTTCATCAACCGCATCGACCCGCTCGCAATGGCGCTGCGCTCAAACTGCTGGTCCTCCTCCTCGTCATAAACTTCTTCCGTGCTATCTTCCGACATTGCAGAGTTTATGCTTGAATCGCTGGCTTTTCTCGACAGCTGGCTTTGGGGTTGTTCGGGCTCAAACTCGGGCACGGGGTTGGGGTCATGATGCAGCTGCTTGCTAAACACAACCGACATTCGTTTCCTGCCGCTCGTCACGCCCTTTTTCAAATCCTTGCCAAACTCCTGCAACGACATTCGATGGTGTCGTGTTGAAGCAGGAGCAGCCACAGGTTCTGGTGTGTTTTTGTTCACGGTATCATTCTTTTCATGTGGTAGAGGCGGTAGCGGAGAGTCTATCGACTGCGTCTTGCGATGCACCCACTGGTGTGTCTTTGTCGGGTCAAACATACTAGGTTTCGGCGGTGGTGCGGGAGGAGTCTCATTGACCGAGAGCTTTGACATGTCGTCGTCAATTACCCCATCTTGGTCGTCTTGGCCCAACGAATCCTCTCTCATTTCTTGTCGAGACACTGGTTTCCGCTTTGGCGGCGACCGTGGAGGTCTCTGGTTAGTCGGCGACGGCGTGGGCTCCAGTGACGGCGGCCCATTGGGGTGTGTATAGTTCATATTGTACTGCCGCATTGCCGCTGGCTCGTGAAGCCGATGCTGGTGCTGGTGGTGGTGCTTCGGCTCGTGGTGGTGCTTATGCTCGTGGTGGTGCTCCTTCTCCTTCTGGTGCTCCGCCTTGTCTACTTTCAATGCCTGCTGGAACGACATTCTCTCCACACGCACATGCTGAGAATCCACCAGCTTCGTTTCAAAATCAAACAGCTCGTCGGGCTGCGTGGTGGCGTATGTGTATTCCTGATTGTCAGGCACTGCGACACTGGTCGTCGTGGTCGTAGGCAGCACCACGGGCCCATTGGTCATGGGCCGCGGGCCCTTGGGCTTCTTGCTGTCATTCCTCACCTGGTCATAGTCGTCCATCAACAGGTTCAAGTCGTTGGTAGAGCTATTGAGCTTCGTGTTGCCCAATTGCATGGGTGGCAGCACTGGTGCGCTGCCCACTGGCTTGCGTCGAATGCTGGGCACCCGCTTGCCCGCCGCCAGGTCGGTCGGGCTCAGCTCGTCGTCAAAGTTCTCTTGGAACACGGCCATAAAGAGACTGAAAGAGCCTGGATGTTGTATTGTGTGTCGTGGGTGGTTGGTTTGGTTTAAAAAACTGCAGCTGTGGGTTAAGAATAGCAAAATGGCGAAGCTAAGACATTAGGCCAGGCGACAGATTTGTGTGTGGGGAGATGGCGGTGGGAAGTAAAGAGAGTACACCAGAAACCAAACAATACTCTCACCAAGGGCTCGAATATTTATCTATGCGAATTATGAGAAAAAAGGGTTTTAGTTCTTTTTTTTTTGAATTCCGCATAAAATGACGGTCTTTGTCTCGGGAAGAGGGTTCTGTTGACTGTAAAAAAGCTTGCTTTATGGCAGGTCATTGTGCGCCTCTTTTTCTTTTGCTCCAGTTGGAGTCTAATTTAGAATTCACCCCAGTAATATACGTCGCGACAGTTGGCACAATAAGAACTGGTTGATATCAAGCTGTCAACTGCCAAAGACGCCTCGCAATGTGCGGCATTCTTCTTGCGCACGTGTTTGAAACAGCCTTATAGACACGCGTCATCTTCTAGATGTATCTGTCCAATTAACGAAAAAAAAACTGTTCTAAACTACTCTATATGAACTCTAAGAAAGACTAGATCCAATCGTCGCGCTTGCTCACCTCTTCCACGTTGACATTCTCCATGGTGATAACCTTATCCGGCGCCCGCAACGAAATGAACTCGACGCCCTTGCGTTTGGCGTAGATGAACTCAATGGCCAAACGAATAACAAGCGTTACCAGGCCAAATACCAATCCGCCAAACGGCGCGGCGACAAACGCACCAAACGCGCTCCAGTCGTTCACGTACAATCCTTGCTGAAGCAGAATGAGCTTGGCTCCTTCCAACGCACTGTGGTAGTAAATGCTTCCGAAAATGAACACTGACAGAATACCTCCAAGACCCGATGCAATCACTTCGTAGCCAGTCAGAAAGTAAAACTTTGTCGACAGACCCAAAAACAGCACGGGCACAACGGCGGCAGAGATGAGATCAGAAATCAAGTACACTTCCAGAATGTTTGGCGCTTTCAGTGCAACTACAACGGACGGGATCATCACCACTACCACAATCAGCCGCACCCAAATGATCGGGAGGCGGTTGTGGAACACATCGTTGGAGATGCTCGATACCATCGACGACTGCAGCGAGTCGAGAGTAGCGGTACTCAGAATGACAATGAATACGAGCACAAAGCATACCACCCAAGACGGCATGTTTAGTAGAATGAGGAAAAATGTATCCGAACCCTCAGTCGAGTCGCCGCCCAATGGATAGAGACCAGACCACACAGCTATAAAGCCCGCAGACCCAACAAGCACCAAAAAGATGGCGACAATGACTGTGGCAATACTGCAAGCCCACATCAAGTCTCGGTCTGATCGAGAAGCAAAAGTTCGGAGCCAAAAGCCCGATAAGAAGCAATCATTCGATGCCACCGCCACGGGAAGAATGTACAACAGCTGCCAGCCCAAAAGCGACGCTTTGGTCAACCCACTAGGCTCAATCAGCGAAGTATCAATGTGAATATGGGTTCCCATAGCAATGCTGACAACAATCAGCAGCAAAAAAACCATGGCGCCTTGAAGCTTGTCAGTGAAGAAAGACGTGTGGAAACCGCCCCAGAATGTATAAATGGTGGTTACAGCACACTCTACAATCATCACTGGCAGGGCATTCAACGTCGTAAGAGATTGTACCGCAAGTTGCACGGCTGAAAGCTCTGCAACAAGGTAGAGGAATATTGTCGCAATGGTGAAAAACGACAGGTAGAGCTGGGTCAACAAGCCAAACCGATTTCGCACCCACTCGGTGAGAACAAACCCATCAGGGCATTTCCTTCGAATGACTGGTCCAGCAAATGCAAACAGCATGAGCGGTAGAGCCGAACTCAACGTGTAAACCACCAACCCCTGTACACCGGCAATTGCTGCAATCTGAGGATACGTAGTCAGAATACCACACCCCATAGCTAAAGAAACATCTAGTTAGCACTTATCGCTTTCCTAAAATCGAAAATAATGAGCAAAACACTAATTCTCACGCAAGTATGATCTTGATCGAGTCCAACGGTATGATCTCAGCCTTTTGAAATTTCTTTCAAAGAGGCACCCGTCTAGGTTCTTATAATTTGCTCATGATTTTTCTTAAGAAAGCTCTTAATTGGAATAATCAAAAAGATGTCGTTTTTTCAAACGAGAAAAGAAAATAGTGTCCTGCTGCTTTTATTCTGTTAGAATACTCACCAGAGGCGACAAAGTTGAATGCCAGCGGCAGCGCTTTTAAATTGTTAGCATCTTTAACTCTCAAAAGGATAGACGTACCTTTCTGTGTACCGTTGCCAGAGAGAAACTCGCCCTTGGAAGCGGTTCGCCATGCGACCACCAGTCCTAGCACCAGCATGGAGCCGTAGGACAGGTAGATCACAGCGTTGGAGGCCTGGAAAGAAGGGAACCCCATATCTAGTTTGTCGTCGTCAGAAGTGTCGAGTAGCAATGAAACTAGAAAGAGGGCAAAAGTCTGGCCATATATATATGTTGCTTAGAGACACAAGAAAAAAAAATGGGTCTCACCACTCCGTTCTGCATGAGACACATATTTTCCAATCTGCGCGCGCCGCTGCAAGACCAACGCTCAACTGTACGGTGCGGATACGCAGTACGGCAGTAACCAAAACATTGGAGGGTTTTCGTTCTCCAAGGTGTTGTCTGAAAGATTTTGTAGTCGGAGAGCCCCAGGACGATGAGCGATGACGGCGATGTCGAGATGATGGACGTCGATATGGACCAGTTCGAAGAGGAGAACGACGAAGAAGACGTCAATACACCTCCTGTGAACGTGCAAGGTCCAATCCGAGTGCCAACCGCGTCGTCGGCAGAGTCCCCTCCGCCGACAGTATCCGCTGCTCCGACAATCTCGTTTTCCGCTGGGGAAAGGAAGCGGCGACAAGAGAAAGAAGTCGTGAAGGAACCTAAGACTACACAGACACTACTTCCATTGTTAGTTCTAGATACAAACTTTCTCATTTCGCACCTTGATCTGCTCGACCAACTAAGGCAGCTTGGTGCAAACGAGTCCAAGTACAACCACAAGATTATCGTGCCGTATTGGGTGATCCAGGAGCTGGATACGCTCAAAAGCCCGCGATCTGGCAAAAAAGCAGTAGCCGGTGCTGCACGAGCGGCGACTAATTGGATCCAGCTTCATCTAGCGGCGCATGACGAGTGTTTGGTGGGCCAGCAGTTGACGCAAGTGGAGCAGGTCAATCTTCGGGGAGACGACTCGATTCTCGATTGCTGTTTATTTTTCCAAAGGCGATTCAATGCATTGACGATTATTCTTACTAACGACAAAAATTTGTGTGTTAAAGCACTGGTGCATGGCATACGGACAGTATCATTTTCAAACGAGTTGAGTGCGGAAAAGATTGCACTCATTGTACAAAACGAAGCTAGCGGGATCAAGCGTGCTCCAGAGGTGGAACAGGAGCTCGACACTGAAATGGATGAAGAAATTGACGCATCACAGAGCGTGAGTGAAAAGGCGCAGATTTTGGAGCGGGTGTTTGTAACGAATATCGGAGCGGAGATTAGTAGAATTATGCATGCGGCGTACGACGCTGAAGAGCTCGACTACTTTGGATTCAAGCAAGAAGATTTGCGAACGACCGGAGATATCAGCAAACTGTTACGACAGCATTCTATCGGCTTGTTCTCAGACCGCATTCCTCGCGGGATCATTGAAAAGCTCAAGTTCAAGTACGGCATAATCGACGAGGAGGATCTCGCACAATTTATGGATCTTTGGGGTAGTGTCTGGATGCATTTGGCCAAAAAATCGGATCTTCCGCAGATTAAGCAGCGACTGGCAAGGTGGAAGTCCTTGCGGCCATTGTAACTCCTTTACCAGTCACGTCGCCGCTTCTTCTGCGGCGGGCCAAGAGGCGACGACGGAAAATCCATCTGCGTCATTTGGTTCTGAGAATTGGTTGGCGTTAGACTGCCATCATTTTTCCGTGATGGAGATTGCATCATGAATGATTGGCTCGGAGAATGGACTGATTGTGTCGCTTGAGGGCTGGACCCTGTAGTAGGTTGTGTGGCTGCATCCTCGTCTATATCAATATCCCGTATACTTTCCAACGCGTGAGCAATCACAGTTTGTGGCGGTCCACTCTCTGTTTTAATACTAGCAGCATGAAACTTGCGTTTTGCAAGTGGATGGCGATTACTTGGCTCGCCCTTTTTGTACGCTTCTAAATGAAAGTCCTTTTCCGCTAGTAGTTTTATCATTTCCTTGCGCTGCGTGTGCACCGACGCCAGTAGACTCAACAACTTTGCAATAATCTCCCGCGACACTTCACTGCCCGGTTGATCTTCTTTCAAAAGCTTAAACGTCCATTCGATACCCTCGCTAGCCGTCTTCAATTTGAGCTCCATCTTGGAATCGTCGTCTTCTTTGTTGATCTCTATCCTGGGGTATGCATCCACCTCTCCATCACTGGCCAACTTCCCACTCATCAACCCCTTTTTCATGTACTGTAATTGCTGCTCGAGGTTTTCATCAGAAACACCCTTGTAAACATACTCAGAGCCTTGAACCTTGCCTTCCTTCTTGAGCGCCGGCCCTGCGAGGCACTGCTTCCAGACAGTAGCCAAATCTGTCACTCTGACTTGGTAGCCGTCTGCCGCAAACACAGCCTCCAGCATGAAAAACTGCTCACCAGGAAGCACCACCCACTCCATTAGAATTGTTTACAAGTGAAAGACAAACTGTGTCATCGAAAAACGGGGCCGAATTCTAGTTCCTCTTGTTTATTTTTCTGGATCATTGACAAACCGTCTCCTGGGTCAAGAATGATGATGGGCCGCGCCGCAGTTTCACAGCACTAAGGTTAAGCTCTTGCTTCAGGGCTATACAGTACGCGTAAATTAAACCATAACTATGACATTCTTTCCCTAAATTATGCTTGTGATTTAAAAACAAATGGGTTTCCCCAGGTGGTAAGACAAAGGGCCACTTTAGCGAGATGATACAAGACTATAAAGGCGAACGGGAGTGGCTGCTGGACCATAGTGGCAGTGGCGCTGGATCTTATTGCTACCAAGCTACACGATGTGATACCGATCCAGGATCCGAATTTTTCGCAGACAATGACGGCGAGAGTACGCTTGATGGCGATGCGACGATCGGCACTGGAAGCGGCGGCGGCGGCAGCCGCACCAAACGAGGCGTGCTCGCTAGAAGCCTTGGACTAGAGTCGAGAATGACGGTACTGGATCAGCTCGACCGAATAGAGACGCAGATTGATTCGGTTGCAAATGACGTTTTGCGGAGACACGAGACGATACATCACTCTGGCCCGGATTTTGTGTCATATTTTTACATCCTCATTGCATTACTTGTATTTGGCCCGCTACTGGTTTTGTTGGTGTTTAAATATACTGTACTGTTGCGACAACTGTTTGGTCTCGACGGGTAATCAACATCATGGGATACCTGTTCTTGTTGTTCTTCATTTTTGCATTTGTCAGAGCTATTCCGTTTCATCATGGCATGCACCATGCATGCAACCCAGCCGGTAAGGCCATCTACAAGTACTCGGGTTATCGAATCCAGCGCCAGTTTCGGTACACGGTAAAGACTAGAACGGCAGACCACAGTATGGTGATTACTCAATGTAGCATGGGCGAGGTTATTGCAGAACGAGAAGTGAGTATAACCGACGCGGCATCGGATTTGGCGTGGAATACGACTGTGTGTGCAGAGGCGCTTACTTTGACACGAGGACCGGGCAACGACGACAAGTTCCAGCACCCGTGTTTGAGACTTGCCAGAAGAGCTCCATTCATTGCTCGCGACTTGACGCTTTATATACCAGAAACGATTGTCGGTGCGGTGTTTTCGTGCAATGAACTAGACAATACATGCGATGCGCTGTTGCCCTTACTTGCCGACCATCCTACAAGCCAATGGACGCAATTCAGCAAGAAGAAGGTTGGTCAGGTTGTTCACAGGATTCCGCTATTATACACGCCAGATATCCTGGATCGAAAGTATATCCGGAACAAATCAGTGTGGGCGAGACGAATTGATCCGACTGAAACCTACCCCAACTACCGGCCCAAGATTGAGAAATCAATTCGAGAGTATGTTCTCGGTAGTCGAGGAGCCGACGCTGGTGCTTTGAGTCGGTTCCTGGATGCGTATTCGCCGCTGCGAGTCATTCGTGTCTTGAGATATGTTCAAGCTTTGATAGACCAATGGTAAACAAAAGGTAGCTTTGTAAATTTGATATATGCATTGATTTGATATTACTGTACTATTTCGCAACCGGAGCAGCGAGTGGAGTTTCCAGTTGCTATCAAATCCAGGGGTAAGCGTCCATATGCGACCCACATTTGGCCAAGACTTGAGCAGAAACCGAAAAGCGGAGAAAATAAAGTACTCATCTGATCCGATAAGTAATTGCTATTTTTCCGTGCTTTAGGCCGCCGAAAAATTTGGCTTTGTTGCCGGCAGTCTTGTAGATTCTCTCGCTTCCATATCATGTCCCATTCTGACTACCACCTTTCACAACATGGACAATGTGATGCTCTTTAGATTCTTCGAAAAGGTTTTGTATAACTTTGGCAAACTCTTCAATACCCAGCTAAATTGGACTGTACTAAGGTTTCCTGCGCCTCTATCTCGATGTAACATATTTATGTTTTGCGATGCACTGTGGACTCACTTTGGTCTGGAGCAGCCGCAGCAGGAGCACCTCCTGCTTAATGCGGTTCTACACCCCGTTAGAGCTCCTTGATTACATTGAAGGATGGCGAAACATGACTACTTGCTCAATTATTCGAGTGCATATTCAATTACAGACATATTGAGTTATTCGCCGTTTATTCATTGGCAACATTCAATCTGAGATCGAGAATCAAGGCTGCGCCGCACACCACGGCCGTTGCCAAATTGCGCATCTTCCATCGATCGCATGCATTAGATGAACGCACAGTCACCCGAGCGATACGGGACAGGGCGTGTCCGGACCGGTCATTTGGTGAGATCTGGATCCGGATGCTTCTGTAATCCGACGTTAGTTCCGTCTCGGACTTCGTATTACAGTGCAAATACTAATCCGATTATGGCAAAAATCACTGGTCGAACAAACCTCGGCTGACACGTTCATCTCAGAGACCTTTGATGTTGCTTGCACAGAAGAATTTTGCCCAAAAGAGATTTTCTCCTTCTTGTCATCATGAAGCTTTTGTGTCCGACATACGGCGCACGACGCTCGATTAGGGAGAGAAGCACAGTGAGGGGCACCGTGCATGATGCCTGTCTCAAGACTGCAACAGCACACTGCAGTGCAGTCTCGACACTCCAGTTTCTCGCTTGTCGTCGGGTCCTCGATTCACAATATACGGTACTGGACTATCATATTGCAATCATGATCAATTTGAAGAACTTAGGATGATGGATGTCTTAAATCTGGACAAGTGCTTGGACAGAGATGTTTCTGCTACTGAATTGCAACTGTATGGAGAAGCTTAAATGAAAAGCTCCGGCTCTAGCACTTTTGTCAGGGCAACCCGCCGATTGAACGGTTGTCCGTTTATCGCTCGTGTTGCTCAGTGGAGTACGAATTCAAGCCGCACAGCCAGTGAGACATCTCCACTTCTGTGTGCAAATCGGAGAATTCAAACCAGCAACATTATGAGAGTCCAAATTGGCAAGTTTGTATGAGAACCTAAGTCGACGGGAACGCATTTCTCAGCGGCAATTCGGACTAAAATTAAGCCGCTCAATCCAAACTTTAGAGGGTGGGATGACGTTTCGAAAGCATGCGATCTACACTAGTATGAAGGCATACCGACGTGCTTACATGAGGACTTCAGATCTGGTCCGATTGCAGGATCTGTCCAGATGCTCCTCACAGGAATAACAAGTCAATGGGAGTTGTACACTGTACCCCGCTCGCAGATCTCCTCAACATGAACCGAATCTGACAGGTTGTGGAGAAGAAGCGGAATCTGATAACCACAACCCAATATCAGCCGGCAGCGTGAAGACTATGAAGATCAATGTGTACCCTGCTTGAACTTTAAATCCACACACCGGCTAACTGGAGTCCGATTTGTACTGTAGACAATGGAGATATCGGATCTTGACCTCGTGGCCGGTATGCGTCGACGGATCTCTGGAGGTGTGAGCAAGGCGTGATTAGTGCTTTCACAATTTGCTATGAGAATGAAGGATATATTCACATTCAACTCACAAAAAGGTTGGTCACAGTGTGCGCTTCTGTTCCTCGGCTGTTTATTTTCACAGATAATTTTGGTACCTGAATGATTTATTCTAATTATGAAGCTTGCGCATTATTCTGAGCGCGCAACTGAGAAAAAGGGATACAAGTGGGGGCATCAGACTCTGAAAAGGACTAAAAAAGAGGCAGGTCTCAGAATCTCAGGAGAGGAGAGACCTGACCGCCGCCCCGCCCAGATCAAATGCGACACAAAATCCAAATTTCCAACGGCTTTACCGCAACTTTCCGTTGTGTAATCTAGATAGACTTCCAGGTGTATCAGATTTGGGGAAAACGGTACTGATAACGTTGAGAGTATGTATTTGTGTCTGTTGGAATAGCCGCATCTCTCAATGTCTAGTGGCGAGTCGGATCTGATTGGAACGTACAGTACAGTGTATATTTGGCGTCGTTTAAGCAAGATCTTGCAGCACGCAGACTGGAGACATTTAAGCTGTACGCCACGTCGTCGCATCATGTACACTGTGAACTAGAACCGAATCTCTCCACGCCTGACACTTTGCCCACCTTGGGACTGGTGCATTTTGTGTGAGCATCTGAGATCTTGGGTTTGAATTCTCCAGCGGTAGATTCAGTTTGTAGATTCACATTCAAAAGCGAAAAAAGAGATCCAGATGCCAACGGCTTTGCGAGACCTTCGTGTCTCGGTTCAAATTTATCGAGCGCGGGGACAGAATTTTGTCGCTTTGCGGCCTTGGACATGGGTCAAGGGAACCCTGGACAAATGAAATTCCTATTGAGAATAGAAGGAATATGTGATTCTACTATCCTTGATATCTATTCACATCAAACTATTTTACTATCTACAAAGCAAACCCATTCTCCAACAGACAAAAAGCAAAATGCACCACGGTACACATCAGATCCAACCCCCCTTTTTTACCATATTTTGTTTTCCCTAGAAGCGGGGTGGTACAGTACTGAGTGGCTCACTGCCGCCGTGTGTGCAAGAAAAAAAAAGCTCTTAGGACCAAAAAGAAGCGCGCATATGAGATGCGTCGGCTCATGCATACGTCGTCCCCCTCCAGCTTCAACCAATGGCCTATAACACAGAGGTCTCGCCCAGCTCATATTCCAAGTTTTGGAAGTTTTTTTTCAGCTCGGTTGTCTCGTCTGTGTGTCGCTTGCGCCCCTTTAAATACAGCATGTCCAGCCCGAACTCGCTGGAGCTCTTTTCGTTCGGTGCAAACAACAACAACCGCTACTCTCGACACCACGACTCTGACGACGTGAGGAGCAAGAAGAAGCGAAAGATGTGGAAAATCTACAATCCGTATGTGGTTGCGTTCATCGCGACCATTGCGGGTATGATGTTTGGTTTTGATATCTCTTCCGTTTCCTCGTTTGTCGACCAACAGCCTTACAGAGATACCTTCAACCATCCGACAGCTCTTGCACAAGGTGGTATCACCGCCGCCATGCCTGGCGGTTCGTTCGTTGCATCGCTTGCTGCCGGTTTCATCTCCGACAAAATAGGCCGAAAGCCAACTGTCCAGCTCGCCGCGTTCATCTGGATGGTCGGCTCGGCTCTGCAGTGCTCTGCTTCCACACAACCACATTTGATCGTAGGACGAATAGTCTCTGGTTTGGCCATTGGTCTTTCTTCGACACAGGTGCCGGTTTACATTGCCGAAATGTCGCCTAAACGAATTCGAGGTCGATTGATTGGTATTTTCCAGTGGGCCGTCACCTGGGGTATCATGATCATGTTTTATATTGGTTATGGATGCTCGTTCTTGAAAGGAACCACCACTTTCCGACTCGCCTGGGGGTTGCAAATGGTTCCTGGTGCGTTTTTGTTCGGTGGTATGTTCTTCCTCGAGGAGTCTCCTCGATGGCTCGCTGGTCGAGACCGATGGGAAGAGGCTATCGATATCATCTCCAAGGTCCAGGCCCGAGGTGATGTTGACCATCCAGATGTGTTGATTGAAGTTGAAGAAATCAAGGAGCAAGTGCGAATCGAGCGGGCTGCTCGGTCCGTGACGATTTTGGACCTGTTTAGACGAGACTCTATCCGACGAACTATGGTCGGTATTTGGGGCCAGATCTGGCAGCAGCTGTGTGGTATCAACGTTATTATGTACTACATTGTCTACATTTTCATGATGGCAGGATTCAAGGGCAACATTGCACTAGTTGCCTCGTCTATTCAGTATGTGTTGAACATGTTGATGACAATCCCAGCGTTGCTTTTCATCGATAGATGGGGTCGACGACCGCTTCTTATTTCAGGCGGTATTTTGATGGCCATCTGCTGTTTTGTGGCTGGCGGTTTGCTGGGTGCTTATGGTATCTATCGACCAGATGGTATCAGCGCCGAGCTACCAAACATTACCATTGAAATTCCATCCACCCACAAGGGCGCTTCTCGAGGTGTCATCGCGTGTGCATACTTGTTTGTCGCATCCTTCGCACCAACCTGGGGTCCCGGAATGTGGATTTACTGTGCAGAGATTTTCCCTAACAAGCAGCGAGCTATCGCCAATGGTGTTACCGGTGCTTCCAATTGGGCTTTCAACTTTGCATTGGCCCTGTTCGTGCCTACCGCTTTCCAGAATATTACTTGGAAGGTCTATGTCATTTTCGGAGTCTTTTCCACAGTCATGACGATCCACGTCTTCTTCATGTTCCCAGAAACCAAGGGCAAGACGTTGGAAGAGATCAATCAGATCTGGGACGAGAAGATTCCAGCATGGAAGTCTGCCTCGTTTGTTCCACGAGTGCCATCTCTTTCGAACATGCACTACTCTGCCGCCATGAACTTGGACGAGAAGAACAAGTTCCAGACCGGCGCGTTTGCACACATGCCCTCGCACCACGGTGGTTGGTACCCATACAACAACCCGGACGAGCAATACGGTGCTTCGCACAATTACGAAGTTGGATTCAACGTTTAAACTGCACTAACCACCCCTCCCTCTTTTCACCTTGTTATGACTCAAAGACTTGTACAATAATGCCCTGCTTTTTTAGTTCTTTTATTTCTCCACATTTTACGACGACCCGCTCAATAGCCGAGTGTTTTTTTTTCTAACCGCTTTTCTACATGTTATTATTTATGAAATAAGTCCTGTATATCAATTCTTGGATGTCCTATGATGCCATTCTCCTTAGTACAAGTATGACGCTGTGGTGTTTTTGATGAGACCCACTCCACTCTCGGCACGGGCTGCGAGGCTCCACACTTGAAGTTCAGCCTCCCCGCTGCTTGCGCGCATTTGGGCCCCTGCGCCAATTTTGCTATATAAACGGCTGAACGTCCGGCTGATTTTTCGTTTATTCATCTCATCTATATTCCACACACAACTAACACTATAATGGCTACTCACGTTCCACGATCCAATCAGGCGGCCGGCTACGGCGTAATTGCGCCTCAGAACCACCACGGCATCGTCATCACCACGGGCAACGACTTCCCGGGCTACCGCATTGAGCAGATCCACGGCACGGTGTACGGTATCACGGTGCGGTCGCGAAACATTGGCGCCAACATTGGTGCCGGGTTCAAGTCGCTGGTGGGCGGCGAGCTCAAGTCGTGGACCAAGAACGTCGTCGCGTCGCGGGACGAGGCGCTCGACAGAATGCTGGCCGGTGTGCGAGAAGTCGGCGGCAACGCAGTGCTGGCGTTCCGATTCGATAATGGTTCGCTTGGTGAGGGTCTGACGGAGGTTTGCTGCTACGGCACGGCCGTCACGGTGCGACCATTGAACCAGGGCCAGGCTTATGGCAGCGAAAAGGTGCAGCAGCAGGGACAGTACTAGTGGACTGTACTAATTTGAAATTTTCTCTTGTCTTTCTGAGTAATTGATAATATCGTTTTTAATGAGTACAATGTAATGATTAGTGGATATTAGGGGGACGTGGTACGGTGTATTATTCCCCGTAAGGCACGCGGCTGTGCATATAATTTGTGTGTTGCATATAAAGACGCGCATATATGAGGCAGCGAGGAGTCACCTTTTGGAGGCGCTGTGCTTCGTATTTCTCCTGCTCTTAACTCGATACTGTGGTAAAAAGGGTGGAAATTTGACGTGTGCGGAGAATTTGCGTTTTGCTTCCGCACCGCGATGGGCATGGGATAGTGGGTAAGACATTTTTGTGACCCTGAACGGCTAGATATACTCGGACAGCGAACAATGCGGCTCCATGACCTCGACGTCATTGGTTGAATCTACATGCGGTATTTACCGCTATCCTTATATCCATGTAATCGAGTGAGAATTGTAGGTGGGGCCGAATGGCCAGATGGGCTAGTTGTGGTAGATGGGCTGATGGGCTAGTTGTGGTAGATCAGCTACACAAGCTAGTTATGTAGATGGGCTAAATGAGCTAGATGGGCAATCTGCCGTCACTAATATACAGGGCTCGATGCTAATACAGAGTGCTATTTAGGGATATGCAAAAAATTGTTTGTGTTCCAGAAAATGTGTACTCTCAGATGTTGAAGCCGCCCAAGCTTGTGATACAGGAGCCACCAGAATTTGTACACTGGAGAACGAACAAATCTGAAACTCCCCCGGTCGCACTGTATGAAAACTGTACCTGACTTTCTTCAACAATAGCCGCACGTCCAGCATCCGAAATTCAATAATTGTTACAGGGCTTTGACACCTCATGGTCAACTTGTCCATGTCTCAGCTGCCGTCTGCCAGTCGCCGCCGCACCACAACTTCCGCCCATATATTCATCAATTGCCAAACTTCTTATGCCTGTATATTCACATCCTCAGAAGTGTCTGTAATTATTGGGCCGTAGATAGCGTCGCCATATCTGCAATTGGAGAACGGTTTTGAGTATGCCACACCCTGTCCTCTCTGATCCTAGGAACATATTCCATGACTTGTCAATCAGTTTCAGAAAACAAGTACCAAGTACCGGGGGTTTTAACAATGATCGTTTTGAAATTGGTGCTTATCTGTGGTGCATAGTACACCTCTGGAGTAACGAGATTCCTATCCCCATGTGCATTCTGTGTCATTGACCTCTTCTCCTAAGCAACCATTACTTCCCCATATGCAGCTTCCGACGTTTGTCGGTATAGTGCTCAGTGAATCGGCGCGTTTCGTAATATTCTGCTGATTTCTCTTTTCATAGATGAAATCAAACGCATGCTTCTTCTGAATCTGTTCAAGTCCACCAGCCACCACGGCGTCCACCCTTTTGTGCAGGAACTTGAGTAGCCCCTGGGTGATACACTTGATCCTCCTTGAAATATGTTCGTGCCTCCTTCAAATATTCCGGATATGTCTTGCAATGGGCCAAGTGAGGCGCTGTTGAAGCCAGGTCGAGGCGTGCTTTCAGAAGCAGGAACCGGAACCATTCCCATCACTTCATTGCTGCTCTCAGGTAGTTTGAATTACAGTAGTGTTTTCATCCCACCATTGCAGAAACTACGTGTGCAGTTTGTTCAGTTGGCCTCACGGCGTCCATGGTCTCCGATTCTTCGTGGACCGTCATATATTGAGAGCTGCTGATATATCACTATGATTTATCGACCGTATCTACTCAATTACTCTGAATCCCTTCTCACATAGCCCGAAGAAAATCCTAACTCTATCACAAAAACGGCTGTTGCCCATGTCAAAGAAGGTTCCGTTAGTCCCCATGCCCGCGACGCGCTCCGGGTTTTGTACCGCAAGATGAGCTGGGACTGGAATATACGCAAGGAAAATTGGAAGCCGCGGAGAACGGGGCGCCGGTTCGGAGTTTGACAAAAAAAAAGAGAGAGAAAAAAAATGAATTAACAATACAAAGAGAATAAAAGAATTCTATACTTGTTCGGAGTGTTCTTGGTACGCGGACTTTTCGTTCTCGTCGTGCTCGGCGGTGGCCGCCATGACGTTTGCGGCCTTGAGGTCGGTGATGGATGGCACTCGAGGAACAAACGACGCGGACCGCCAAGCAGGAATCTTCTGGTCCCAGATCTGCTCAATCTCCTCAAGCGTCTTGCCCTTGGTTTCTGGGAACATGAAGAAGACGTGGACGGTCATGACGGTGGAGAAAATGCCAAAGATGATGTACACCTTGTAAGTAATGTTCTGGAACGCAGACGGCACAAACATGGCCAATGCAAAGTTGAACGCCCAGCATGCTGCACCGGTGACACCGTTGGCAATAGCTCGCTGCTTGTTTGGGAAGATTTCTGAACAGTAGATCCACATGCCTGGTCCCCAAGTTGGAGCGAAGGAAGCGACAAACAAGTATGCACACGCAATGACACCTCGAGACGCAGCCTTGTGAACGGCTGGAATTTCAATAGTGATGTTTGGCTCTTCTGGTGAAATACCATTGGGCTTGTAGACACCATACCCGCCAAGCAAACCAGCAGCCACAAAGCACCACACTGCCATGAAGAAACCACCGACAAGGAACATTGGTCGTCGCCCCCACTTGTCGATGAACAAGAGAGCAGGAATGGTCATGATCACATTAAGCACGTACTGGATAGACGAGGCGACAAGGTTGCTGTTACCCTTGTATCCAGCCATGGAGAAAATGTAGACAATGTAGTACATGATAACATTCATGCCGCACAGCTGCTGCCAGGTCTGGCCAAACACACCGACCAAAGTTCGACGGTACGAGTCCTTTCGGAATAGATCAATCAATGTGACTTCCTTGGCCTCTTGGTCGATTCTCACTTGCTCACGGATCTCCTCGAGTTCGATGAGAACGTCTGGGTGGTTGACATCACCACCAGACTGGACCTTGGAAATAATATCAATCGCCTCTTCCCATCGGTCTCGGGATGCCAGCCATCGTGGAGACTCTGGCAAGAAGAACATTCCGACAAAGAGAATCGCGCCAGGAACCATCTGGATACCCCAGGCGGTTCGGAAAGATCCCTCGCCGCTGATGAACGAGCATCCAAAGCCAATGTAGAACATGATCATGATACCCCAAGTGACAGACCACTGGAACAAACCAACGAGCTGGCCACGTCGCTTCTTTGGAGACAGTTCAGAAATGTAGACTGGCACCTGAGTCGAGGAAAGACCGACTGCCAAACCAGAAACCACTCGACCGACAATCAAATGAGCCTGGTTCTGAGCTGAGCATTGCAAAGCAGAGCCAATAATCCAGATCACGGCTGCGATCTGGATACACACCTTTCGGCCCCATTTATCAGATACAAACCCAGCAGCGAACGACGAAAGGAACGAGCCACCAGCCATCGAGGCCGTGATACCACCTTGGGCCAATGCAGTAGGGTTGTTGAACTTTTCTCGGTAAGGCGCTTGGGCGACGAAGGACGAAACCGACGAAATGTCGAATCCGAAAATCATTCCGCCGATTGTGGCGATGAACGCGACAATGTATGGATTGTAGAACTTGATCATTGTTGAGATCGCGGCTGCTTATCGTAAACCAGAATCCGGTACTTCATTCCTTCGTCTTATATAGAACCGTTGGT
Organism: Blastobotrys petasosporus; assembly: GCA_030580095.1. Classification (NCBI taxonomy): domain Eukaryota; kingdom Fungi; phylum Ascomycota; class Dipodascomycetes; order Dipodascales; family Trichomonascaceae; genus Blastobotrys; species Blastobotrys petasosporus. The sequence continues at coordinate 10,580 of JAKTSG010000059.1, read as the reverse complement.
TTGAGGGGTAATTCGAATCTCTCTGTGTTTTGAATATGGGGGACTCGTAAACTTTTTTTTCGAGACCTCATGCATTAAGATATTCCCCACACCCTTTTTTCAGCCGCTCCCCGCATTTTTTTCGCCTAGGCGGTTCTGGACCGATTGAAACCATAAAAAAAGGTTTCGGCATTATGCTTAAAACAATGTAAGGCACCGCCGACATGATGCTTTGCTCGAAACCCTTATTCAGGGATTCTGCCCGTCTTGATATGATGAGTTTGTTCGTGTCCACACAGTGAACGAACGATGGAATGGCCCACGTAGATCGTCCTTGAACGGCTGGGGTTTCGATTGGAATCAGTGCAAATTAATCGAAACCCCCATTCTTGGTTATTGTAGCCGTACAAAACTGTCGTCGCAGCCAAAAAGTTTTGACAAGTGGAAAGTGGCACCCCACGCTTTTGGGTGCGGCGCCCCAAACCCGTCCCACTGCCCCCACTTGATTTCTTCAACACAGTAGAGATGCTAGTTAGTGAATATTCTAATGATGTATTGTATTCTAATATAACTGCTATTGTGTATAGGAAAGGACATTATGGTCATATCATGCCCCCAGTGTCATTAGTCCCCCAACGGTGATTATCGTGAGTACACTGAACAGTTGATGCCCTGGTTCCTTAAAGTGTCAACCACGGTATAGCTACACGAGAATGAACGGCTTCGATGCTACGGTGCGGCTCTGTCAGACCAAATGAAATTACAATAAGCATAAAGACTAGTTAGCCCTCAAAAAACCCCATTCTGACTTGATACTCTTTCAAGCTGGCATTAGAGCTACAGCCTCACCCCACTCCTCGAAAGTGGGGGAGCTTGCTGAGCGTGCCCCCACTGCAGCACGAGAGGCTTGTGAATGTCTATAAGGTATGTTACTACCGATATATTGTAGATTTTCATAGTAGACCCGGATTAGAGAGCTAAATTATCACACATCGCCAGTGCATAGAGTCATCTGATTACCAGTATCTATAAGAAAGTGTGGAGGTGTGTCTGGGGATCAGACAGCGGGTAAAGCGGGCCGGACTACTAGGACTGCATCACCGTCTATAATGCGATTATAAAGATCTGACTGCTGGTGCTCTCGTGGTAAAGGTGTCCAATCAGAAAGTAGATTAAATAGCTAGATAAACTCCACTCTAATACCAGTACGAAACGTTTGATCATCTGCTACACGTTCATCAGTCATCCTAATAAGTGTGTCTGACGATACTCTCGACCGCAGATCCGATACTCCGGGGCGCGTGTGCAAAGGATCAGGAGTTCAATCTCCGTGCCTCGGACTAGACTACTAGTACTAGTACCTTCTATCACGGCGAACCTGACAATATCAGTCACTTGCCACTGAAAAATCACTTGTCAATACCACTCAGTAACACTCAGTAACGCTGTAATATATGACGTCTAACTAGCAAAGCACCACTGTACAAGCCCGGACTCCATCACACATAGCTGTGACCTCATTCCCCTGCAGAAAACTTTTTCTCTGCCCAGGTGAATCAAAAATGACGATCGGGTCGCAGCTCCGGTACATTTCTCCGGACCAACAAAACGCTTACAGCCGTTACTTTGGTGGCCAGCGCCGCGACAACTCGGCCAGTTTTATCCAAAGTCCATATCTCCCGCACGACTTTGTCTGGTTGATAGTAAAAGAATCTGGGGTCCTTGGCAGCGTGAAATGAGCCCCATGCGGCTTCTTTGCCCCTCGCTTTGCCCCACCTCCGGAATAACATTTGTACTGGTACCATACCAGATCATTACGCCCCTCCAACTCTTGATGAAATTTTTGCTGCTCTAGACCCCGCCGGAAAAACCATTAACGAAACATTATACAGTACGTGTACCAGTAGCGCCGTTGCCGCCAGTTCACAGCAAATCAAATCGACTCAAGCTTGCGCCGGCGCCCCGCATTGCATGCCCCGCGTGAAAAATTTCCAGCGTACCCCGCCTTGCTGCCCCGCACTTGAATGTGTTTGGCGAATCAAAGTCTGTACAGTAGCGTTCGGAATTTCCGATTCTGTCGCGCCCTTGGAGAAAAAAGTTAGGGGAAAGAGGGGCGAGAAGAGAATGCACAAAGCAGGGACACACTGACACCGCGATGAGATGGGAAGGGTCTTGAGTTGGAATACTAGTGGTATATGGCAGCCTCTAAACACGCCGTGAGTCCAGTTCCTCCACACTAAGTTTTTTAATCCCTCACTATCGGAGCTACTGAACGTCATCGGAACAACGGGAATAATCCAGAGCTCCGGACTCTCGGCAGCACTGTGGAAAAACGGTTGTTAGGTGTCTCACCTTGCACATCCTTCCCCTGCCGGGCATTGTATCATCAAGCATGAGCATCGAGACAAATTGGCCGGCGTTTATTCAGTTCGGAGAAATAAAAAAATATATATAAATTGACGATATTTCCCCCCAGTTTTTTCCAGCTGAGTACAAGCTAAAATTCAAAATGTTTGTGGTCTACAATCCATATGTGGTAGCGTTCATCGCTACCATCGGTGGTATGCTGTTCGGTTTCGACATTTCGTCCGTCTCGGGTCTCATTGGCCAGGACCCATACCTCAACTACTTCCACCATCCAAACTCGATTACTCAAGGTGGCATCACCGCGTCCATGGCCGGTGGTTCTTTCCTGGGCTCGCTTGTGGCCGGCTACATTTCTGACCGCCTTGGCCGAAAGCCAACCATCACCATCTCGTCGGTCATCTGGATGATCGGCGCTGCCATTCAATGCTCTGCTCAGAACCAGGGGCAGTTGATCGCTGGTCGAGTGATTGCCGGTCTCGCCATTGGTCTTGCATCTACTCAGGTGCCTGTGTGGGTTGCCGAGCTTTCCCCTGCCAACATTCGAGGTCGACTGGTCGGTATGTTCCAGTGGGCTGTCACTTGGGGTATCTTGATCATGTTCTTGATCACTTATGGATGCACCAAGATCCAGTCTGAGGCGTCGTTCCGACTCGCTTGGGGTATCCAGATGATTCCAGGTTTCTGCCTCGGCTTGGGTACTTTGATTTTGCCAGAATCCCCACGATGGCTCGCCAACAAGGATCGATGGGAGGAGGCTATTCTCATTATTGCCAACGTCCAAGGTAACGGCGATGTCAACGATCCTCAGGTTCTTGTGGAAGTTGAAGAGATCAAGGAGCAAGTGCGCATTGACCGGGAGTCTGCCGACGTCACACTCTTTGAGTTGTTCAACAAGAAGAACATCAACCGAACCATGGTCGGTGTGTGGGCCCAGATCTGGCAGCAGCTTTGTGGTATGAACGTTATGATGTACTACATTGTCTACATTTTCACCATGGCTGGTTTCCAGGGTGACACCAACCTGATCCCGTCTTTGATCCAGTACATCCTCAACGTCGCCATGACTGTGCCAGCACTTTTATTCATTGACCGATGGGGTCGACGATGGACCTTGCTTGTCGGTGCTGTACTTATGATGACTTGGCTATGGGCTGTTGCCGGCTTGTTGGCCGTTTATGGTGAACCAGTGCCAGAAGTCGGTGGTAACGCCAATATCCGAATCTCCATTCCAAAGGCCGACAAGGCTGCATCCCGAGCAGTGATTGCATGCTCGTACTTGTTTGTGTGCTCGTTTGCTCCAACTTGGGGTCCATCCATCTGGCTCTACGTCTCGGAGATCTTCCCGCTCAGACAGCGTGCCAAGGCCTCTGGTCTGTGTGGGTCCATGAACTGGATCTTCAACTTTGCACTCGCCATGTTTGTGCCATCTGCATTCACCAACATTACCTGGAAGACTTATATCGTGTTTGGAACGTTCTGTGTGGCCATGTTCATCCACGTCTTCTTGCTGTTCCCAGAGACCAAGAACAAGACGCTGGAAGAGATTGAGCAGATCTGGGATGCCAAGATTCCTGCATGGCGAACCGCGTCTTTCGTTCCTCGACAGCCGTCCATCTCCGATATCAAGGCTGTCAATGGCGGCCGAGCTCCGTCTATCGACAAGGCTATTGCTGAGAAGCATGCCGAGAACGCCGATGATGAAAGCATGGAGACCGCTCCCCAGGTTTAATGAATCGTTTTTGTCTGTTTCATGTATATATTTAGCTAACATTGAATTTTTTCAATTAATATTATTGTTCTTATGCTACTTTTTCAGATTTACGTAGAGGTTGCACCAGACCACGCCGCGATGTGACATCTGATTGGCTGAACACAAACTTTCTCGGTTTGATCTGACGAGCTTTTGTGATCTTTGGGGTCGTGGAAGCCGCTGCGCGAGATCGTTCCGTAGTCTTGACCGATCTGACTGGCGTCGAGCTGCCGATACTCGTAGGAGTTGACGATTTGACTGTCTTAAAAGTATTGACATTCTTCGGAGTCAACGCATTAACCAGATACGCATTAGTTCGATTGATATTCAGCTTCAATGGCTGTACCAGGTGAGGGCTAATCGGCGACGCCTCAGGTACAGCAGCCGCTCGCGGCGGCGGCGGCGATGGTTGATGCTGCAGTATCCCCACCCCGTCGCGACTTTGCAATGCCATCTTCCACCGCTTGAACGCCATCAAATCGGAGTCGTCGACATCTACCAAATGCTTGCCCAATATATATCTCCCTTTTTTGTCCTTCGTCACATTAGATCGCTCGCAGTGCTGTTCCCGAATGTTAGTGATTGATCCTATTAGAACCCGTACCTCTAGGTGATATCCGTTCACATCACACAACATCACATGCGCACCCTTGAACACCAGCCGCCCATCAAGCCACTCTTTATTCTTCTCCAGCTGCGTCAAGTGCCTGGAGTACGTGACGTCCATGTCATTTCAGACGAAGGTTCTCGTGTTCTGCGCGCGCGTTGAGATCCGTTTGGCGATGACGAGTGGGACCGCTGAGATAAACCGTCGCGATAACAAGATTTGGTTTGGTCAATACGAGACAAGGACCAAGTACAAATATTTTGTTGACATCTTGAATTCCACCAAAGATACGCCACAGAATACATGGAGAGTGCTAGAACCGGCGGCACTGGTTTTGGTACAACCACAACGACTCCAATGCCACTAGAGAATGCGCGATCATCGACAAGCGAGACGCCAACGTCGTCGTCTCCAACAGGATCGGTTCTAATCCACGACCAGGACGAGGACGAAGAGTCGCCGAAGAAAATACTGAGCTCGCCGTCGCCGCTGAAATACGAGCCGCTGGCAAACGCCCCGCGACATCGCCAGATATCGACCAGTGCTGCGGTGGGCGGGTCCAAAGTGGCCCTGAAACCGATGCGACTGCACGAGTACTTGTATAAGGAGGGATTTTTGAAAGGCTCTTGCTCAGATATCACATTCAAAGCGTTCAATAAAGAGTATCATCTACATAAGCTGATTTTGCACCGGTCGCCGTACTTCTCGGCGCTGTTTAGTGGGAACTGGAGGGAGAGCAATGAGGATTCAATGCACGAGATCAATTTCGACTTTGACGAGAATATCACCCAAGAGGCGTTTGAGCTAGCAATTGCACGGTTATATGGTCACGAAGATGCTCATTTAGAAGCTGAGCATTTATACGGGTTGTTTGCTGTTGCCAGTTTTCTGGACTTGCCGGACCTTATTGACTCGTGTGTCTCACAGCTCATTAAAGCGATTCGCAGCGACAATGTCAGCGAGATTGTTGCGTTTTGCACAAAGTATGACTATGGGAGAGGAAGTGCCAAAGTTGCAGAAGGGTGTCGAAGCTTTATTTGCAGCGAGGGCCATCAGATGGAGCTGGCGCATTTGGATGCGATCCCGGAGAAGGTGTTGGCCGAAGTGCTGTGCTGCGATGGGTTCTTCATCCCGAGTGAGTGGGAGAGATGCGATTTTATCTACAAGGTTTACGCATACAAGGCACAGATTTTGAGAGAACGATGTAAGAATCGGGACCTTAAACAGTCAATGTCGAGTTTGGATAGCGAGGTGAGGGATGACGAGGAGGAGGAAGAGAATGATGAAGAGGATGGAGGACTATTCCCTAGATCCGAGCTCGAGAAGCTTGCAATAATTCAAGAAGCATTGAATACTGGGGTGCATTTTTGTCATCTTTCTGGCGAACAACTTATAGAGCTGCAGAAACTGCGGGATGTCAACGACAAGCCATTGATCAGCCGCGAAGCGCTGCGGGATGGCCTTTGGCTTCAGCATGAGCTAAGACAGAAAGTAACACAGGCATCGTCAGTTGAGCTTGGGCTGACGCAGATGGCATGGGAGCAGGACGATGACCTGACGTACTTTTCGATACCGCCCGAAGAAGGTGGAAGTCCAAAGCCACAAAAGTATTCGCGTTTCCCACCGTTCCGGTTCTCGGTGCAGTTTGACAATGTGAGCAAGCTGCGGGACCGGGAACGATGGTACAGTGAAACATACTGGGCAGCTGGTTCTTATTGGAACTTGTATATTCAAAGAAACACTCTAGATAAGGGCCAGCAGATTGGGGTCTATCTTCACCGTGGCAAGCTGGATTCCAACGGCAATCTGGTGCGTGATGGGACTACAAACTCAGCATTTCCTCTAAACAACGCCAATGAACGCGTCAATGTTGAAGAAGACTTTGCACTTGCGCTTACTAGTAATCTCGACTTTCATCCAACGCCGGCAACGCGGTTGGTGTTTGGACGACGCGACTCGGAGCAAGAGGCTGCTGCGCGGCTGGATGTCGACGGACTCGACGACAGTGCAACGTTTGGTACAAGCTCGTTTTTTGGCATCCGGTCGCCTACCCCACAGACGAGTTTATTCGACATCAATCAAGATGTCAATACCAGCCCGTTGCATCGAACGCAGTTTTCTCATCTCAGCATTGGCAGCGGCTCGCCTCTGAGAGTCTCTAATAACACTACAGCAACATCCACGACGTCTAGTACACAATACGCCAAGGCGGAGTATGTCGATACGCGCAAAAAAATGTCTGCGTATTTTGAGATTTATACACCATCGCGACGGGGCAAGTGTTCGCTGACGTGTTTCTCATCGAGCCCCGACAACTTTGACTTTGCCCAGGCGTGGGGCTGGAAGAGTCAGAGCCTGGCCAACGAGCAGCACCAGAATCTCAAGTTTATGGTAGTCATTGGCGTTATTTAACCTTGTTTTAGCGGAGCGACGCTTCTTTAGTAATTTATTTATTTATCTTCATTGCGGAGCAGCGACGCTTGTTTCTTGAGTCATGTCTGTAAATCCTGAGTCAATTACGGTACGGCCAAGGTCCATCTAAGTTGCCCGTTTATAAATGAGTTGCTAAATGGGTTCCGTAACAGTCGTGCAGCACCGATCGTTGACAAGCATCTTTCATACCTGCCTGTAACGTTGTGTTTCCCCTCATGCCAGTCATACATCGTACATGCCGCTCAATGCCGGAACCTCCTTCCACGTCACATTCAAACACGGCGTATTATCGGAGCTCTATCTCAATCTGCTCGACAAAGTCTATTCGAAAGCTAAATAAAGTACCTCCTTTGAGCTTAATCATGTTCTCTAAAACGGCGTGAGAGACAAACAGTGCGTGCGGCGCATGCCCGATCGTGACAGGGTAGATTTTCCATTGTGGCGCAGGACGGGTCCAAGAATAACCACTGATCGAAAAGCTTAAGATCGGAATAGACTATTAAAAACACAGACGCTGTAGGTTCCGAAGCCACAGCGATCGAGGGGTCCGACAAAAACCGGTCCAGATCACAGACACAGACTCCGGATTAGTCTATTAGTACCCTAATGTAAGCCACATGTCATTCTCGTGCTGGCCACATTTCCGAGCCCAGAAGCGTGGATAATTGGCACGTACTCAAACCTGGGAAATTAAAGAATGAAGACCAGTCGCACTCCATTGACCGGGTAAACTCAGAACGAGTTCAATGCGTGAGATCTCCTCATTCTCAAGGTTTCACGAGCCGCATAGCACGCGTGAGATCTCGCTCGCCCGCTCGCCCGCCAGGCCAGGCCAGGGTCTTTATATTTCATGCTCAGGAATGAGGCGCCATGGATTTCGTGGATGAAACAGTAATGATCTGCCTTTAATTTTGCAGTGCATTTATAATATATATATAGCTGGAAGGGCGTGGGGAGGGTTTTGAGAAATTGAACAGGACGCGGGGAGGTTTTCAAGAACAATGATCACTAGAGTTTCAGTACTGTTGATGCTTGTTGCGTCGGTAACTGCATGGCCCGTCGTGCGACACTCCAACCACGGGTACGAGTACGAGGCCGAAGACGTGTTCATCAAAGACGGCAACGACGTCAAGTGGCAGCTCACCTGGTACCACGGCCCGTACTGCCGCGGCGACACGATCAAGAAGGTCAAGAGCGGCGAGGTCACGGACGGGTGCCATGCCGGCGAGAAGATTGACGCACGGTCCGTGTCGGTGGTGCTGGCCGACGGGGCAGTCTTCTGTGCTGCTCCAGGCGACTCGTGCAGACCGCCGCCGCCGCCGCCTACGCCTCAGGAGACTATCGACGCGAGAACGGGCCAGTCGCCGTACTCAATCTCGCCGTCGTTGGTTCATCAAGAATGTACATATACTACAGCATGTTTACCGTGGAAGCCAAACGCTGGCACTAGCTGGAGGGTGCTATCTTAAGTTATCATCGGACCATTCCACGCTCCACTCCAACACCTCGCCTGCTCGGAATGGCACCACGTTCTCGATACCATTGCTCACGACTTCGGGGATTCGGTTTTCTTTTCGCACCAATGTGACAGTAGCTGGGTTTTCAGCCTTGACCTGGTAAAACTTTGCGCCATTGTCAGTGACAAATTTTTTCAAGTTTTCCAACTTGCCTGCCTTGTCAAACACCTCTGCGACTAGAGGGATACCCTGTTGCTGGGTGAACACACCGGCAGCTGCCCCTTTACCCTTGGTCTTTGCACTCACCGGGTGTGGAGCAGAGTCTGAGCCGAAAAAGAACTTGCTGTTTCCAGACGTTGCGGCCTCGATCAAAGCAGTTCGGTCTTGAGGGAACTTGGCAACGGGCTTGCAAAAGTTGTGCGAATTGCCACCCCACGAATCGACAGTCAGGTACAAGTGATGCGCTGTGATTGTAGCTGCAACCGTCTCGCCGCACTCCTTGACCGCTTGGATAGCAGCGGCAGACGTGCAGTGCTCCAAAATAATTCGCAACTTGGGGAACCGCTTGTGCAGGTCCTTGAGCGTTGGCAAGAACTTTTCCTCGGCATTGAGAACGTGAATGTCGTCGCCGGATGGACACTCGCCGTGCAGATTGAGCACCATGTTTTGCTTCTCCATCTCGGCGAATGTAGGATAGAATGGCTCATATGTCGACACTCCTTGATCAGAGTTTGTGGTGACGCCAGCTGGGTAGCACTTGACACCGGTAATGCCGGCTTTTTTAGCTTGTATAATCACTTCGGGCGTAATTTCCGGCCGCAAATATAATGACATTAAGAACGTTGTCTTTGGGCTTTGGGCCTGTAGGGATTTTTTGTACTCGAGCACCCGGTCGACCTCGATCAGTGGTGGGACGAGGTTGGGCATGACGAAGACTACAGATGCGCCGCCTTCTCGGATAGTTGGCGTGACCAGCTCCTGCATCTGGTGGTCTCGGAGGTGGACGTGGTAGTCGCCCGGTGTGCCTAGCTCGATTCTGTCCATTCTTGCGGAGCGTGGCGACGCTTTTGTCTTTATGATTGTGTGTGTGTTAGTGATTGAAAAATTTGGGTGGAGAGAAAACCTAAACAGCGCGGCTGGGTATCTTTGTGGAGTTGCAGATCCACCATACTAGTGCTTAATTGATTTTACTCAATTGACTTTATAACGTCGTTACTTGCAGATTATGGAATTGCCTGTTTTTAATTGATAAATCCATCTACTTTGAAGGCTTCTTTTAAGGTTATCTAGCACCAACACAGTTCAGTTCCTTTTTTGATATCAATTATACATAACATACTTATAACAATACAATACTAATTCTTCAGGAAAACATGAGAAAACCTGGATGAAATCCTAGGCGTTAATTACCCAGGATCAAAAGATTGTGTTGCGACTAATCTCGCGAAACGAACGATGCGGCTAGGAGATTAAGCTTATTCCTCATAGGGAAATGAAGCTCATTTCAAAGGAAATTCAAAAAAATCCCTCTGAAATTGATGGACAAGCAGTTATCTTTCACACTTGATGACCAACATGGCTAATACTCCTCCAATCCTCCCGCCAGAAATCGTGCGTATTGTGGTGTCGTATTTGAACCGCGATGTTGCCCTCACGCTAGGCATGACGAACAGGTACTGTGCGGGACTCTTTTCAGGCATTTATTACAATAGCTGGGAAGTTTGCTGCTGCACAAAAGCTCAAACGGCACTTGTAATCATCAGTGGACCTAATAACAAATATAATCGGACCACCATTCCAGAGACAGCCATCTCCGAATCTCATGGCATATATTATTCGACCAAAATTCAAGACGCAACCATCTACGAATCTAATTGGATCAGCATGGACTGGTTTTTCCGGGCACTAAAGAGCGAGCTTGCTCCTGTGTATGCTAAAAGGGTACATTTCACCTTCTGCACACACCCGCAACCGGTAAAACATGACG